>SJYG01000704.1:14427-25846 GCA_006410535.1 Litocranius walleri
AAGCCAGAAAGAAAAACACCAATACAGTATACTGACACATATATATGGAATTTAGAAGATAGTAATGATGACCCTATATGTGAGACAACAAAAGAGACACAGAGGTATAGAATGGACTTTTGGACTCTGGGGGAGAGGGAGACGGTGGGATGATTTGGGAGAATGGCATTGAAACTTGTATACTATCTTGTAAGAAACGAAGTGCCAGTCTATGTTCAATGCAGGATGCAGGATGCATGGGGCTGGTGCACAGGATGATTCAGGTAGATGGTGTGGGGTGGGAGGTGGGAGGGGGCTTCGGCACTGGGAGATTGTGTTCACCTGTGGCTGATTCATGTCATTGTATGGCAAAACAAATACAATATTGTAATTAAAAAAAAAAGATGATATATATAAAAAAAGAAAAATTATGTCATCAATCTTAATATTGTTTTAGTTCCAAAGGCAGGTGTGATATATTTAATAAAAGTTCCTGAAGCTAAAGAGTGTACCAAAAAGAAAAAAATGTTTCAAAGCTCAGGAAGTACAGTTAAACCAATTAGACACCATGGTCTCCCCACATATCCAGTCCAGGTAGGCATCTGTCCATCTATCCCTAAATTTGGAGGGATAATAAGGTTTCCCTCTGAAGATAGTGAGCAAGAGATACTCCAGTCCAGGGAGCGTTTAACAAAGCAAGGTGCAAGATGTGAACTAGGCAACCGTGCCAAAACATGAGTATATGAACTTTCCATATTGAATAGTGAGACTCAATGCTGGTGCCCTCTGGAACTTAGCTGAAAGATTACTGCTAAATAAGAGTTTACTTTTCACCATGGGATTAGAAGATTTTTTTCTTATAAGGAAACTGAACAACTCCAGAAGGAAGATTTGAGGTTATTAATATCTACGGCTTGCTCAAAAAAGTACTTAGTCAAATACACCAGTTTCCAAGATACACTCATGCATAGAGAGCATCAGCAATTTTGTAATCACCTTATTATTAAGCTTGTGTTAGTTGCTCAGTCATGTCTGACTCTTCGCAACCCATGGACTGTGGCTCTCCAGATTCTTCTGTCCATGGAATTCTCCAAGCAAGATTCTTCCTGGATCTTCCTGGGCCAGGGAATCTTCCTGACTCAGAGACTGAACCTGGCTCTCCTACTTTGCAGGCAAATTCTTTACCATCTGAGACACCAGGGAAACCCCATAGTATTAAATAAAAACAGACCAAAGATGAATATGAAACATCTGAGAAAACTCTTCACCATGAAATACTGCAACAAATCAAAAATTAAAATAGAAACACAAAGTAAATTGAGATGATACAGGCAGTATAATAAAATGCCAAAAGAAAAGGTACAGACATTTTTAATAATTTAATAATAAAGAGTTCTTAGAAATTAAAAATAATATAGATGTATTTTTTAAGACCTAATTTTAGGGTTGAAAGTTAAAGAGATTCTCTTAAAATAAATCTAAATTAACATCAAAAATAAGGAAATTAGAATATTAATCCCAAATTTTCAATACCAGACTGAGAGTTACACCAGAAAGAATGTACAGAGTAGGAGTAGGAGTGAAAGGAAACACTTAAACTTTATTTTTTAATAGTGTCAGAATTCATCAAGTGAAGTACTATTTATCTTCATATAAATCCAGAAAAAAATAACTTAAATTCACATAATGCTTAACAGATCTCAGAATATTTTTCAACTTCGTTTTTCATATTTCAACTGCAATTATCATATTACCTTATGATAATCCCTATGATATTGAAAATAATTTTAGGTATTTTCTTTATCTTTCATGATGAAATTATGAAGACTCTTTAACAACCACAAACACATTAAGTGATAAAAACAGGATCCAACATGTATTCCTTATTTTTTCCTGCTTTTTCTACTGGAAAGACTTAAAAAGTCATGCCATGTTATTCGTATAACATGTGGATCTGAGTGGTTTATTTAAATGTCCTTTTTGACAGAAGTCAATACTGTGTATGTTCTGTCTGGTTTCTCACAGTGACCCCTGTGTAAGCTGCATATTTTATGTCATCATTTCTAAAATGATAAATTATTCCACAATGGTTAAAAACTTTCTTCTCCAATTGGTCTCCAAACACTAGAACTTGAGCTTCGTTATTCTTTGAAACTTCCTAGCGTCTTAAGCCTGAAAAGGATGCTAACTCCCTTATTATCCCGGTGCTCACCCAGCCCAGGGATTGTTTCAGTAGCCTATCCTGGCACAGTTGTATTCTTTCTATCTCCACATTATAAAGAAGCTATAAGATCATAATTGTTTATTTCCCAGATATCTTCCAATAGAATCACAGATAAATATCTGTGAAGTGTTCAAGTGTGAATAACAGAAATGCCATTTTCATTTCAAACAGCTGGATATTTTTCCTCAGGAATAGAATATTTATGACTTGCAATTATAAACCATTTGGGAATAAATTACTCCTCAGGAACTTAAATTGTCAATAACAAAGCAGTTCATTTTGACTAAGCTTTCACTGAGGCAAGTGATAAATTAAAAATATGCTATTGCATCCTACTGCCTGTGAATAGATCACAATCATGTCTTAGAGCCTTAAATAATTAAATTATATCTAGTTGATAAAATTTTAAAATGCAATTCATATTTCATTTGATAAGGTCAGTTTTTGTGGATACTTGCATAAAAAATTCTTTAAAAATTGACAGTGACAGTCACTTCAACAGTAAAGGGAATTCATTTGTATATATCACTGAGAATCTGAAAATGACTGATTTCAGACAAAGCTTGATACAGTACCACAAATAATGTCACTAAAGACCAAGTTTCCTTCTAGGTCTACACTCTTTGTTTGTAGTAAATGTGTGACTCTTTAAGTTTCACACAGATAAAGTCTCCAGTCTGTATGCTGAGTGGTAGTCACTCAGTTGTGTTTTAATCTTTGCAAACCCCTGGGAACTATAACCCACCATGTTCCTTTGTCCATAGAATTCTCCAGGCAAGAATATTGTAGTGCGTTGCTATCCCTCCTCCAGGGGATCTTTCTGACCCAGGGATTGAACCCAGGTCTCCTGCATTGCAGGCAGATTCTTTATCATCTGATACCCCTGCAAAAGTTTCCTTTCATCTCCTAAATTAGCTGTGGTATATGCTTATCCTTAAATTCATCATTACTGATAGTAAGAGAACCATCAGTTCAGTTCAGTTCAGTTCAGTCGCTCAGTCATGTCCGACTCCTTGTGACCCCATGAATCACAGTATGCCAGGCCAGAGAACCATACTTGATGGCTGATCCTACTTCCTTGAAGAACATTTTTCAGAACACAGATATGTCTTATTAGTGGGCTATAAAATCAGTATATCAATTTTCTATACCATTTAAAAGTAATATTCTATAATAGAATAAATAGGAAGTTATGACAGTAAGTGAGTGAAAGTCGCTCAGTCGTGTTCAATTCTTTGCAACCCCATGGATGGTATAGTCCATGGGATTCTTCAGGCTGGAAGAGTGGAGTGGGTAGCCTTTCTCTTTTCCAGGAGATCTCTACCCAGGTATTGAAACCAGGTCTCCCTCATTTCAAGTGGATTCTTTACCAGCTGAGCCACAAGGGAAGCCCAAGAATACTGGAGTGGGTAGCCTATCTCTTCTCCAGAGGATCTTGAATCACACTTAATGGCAGTACCTGTATTTGTCTATTATTTTATGAATAGTAAGTATTTTCTGAACTACCTTTGTTTTTTGTGTGTGTATGCTCTGTGTGTGTGTGTTTGTGTGTGTATGAACTTCAGTTCAGTTCAGTCACTCAGTCATGTCTGACTCTTTGTGACTCCTTGGGTTGGAGCATGCCAGGCTTCCCTGTCCATCACCAACTTCTGCAGTTTGGGAAAACTGATATGTCCATCGAGTTGTTGATGCTATCCAACCAGCTCATCCTCTGTCATCCCCTTCTCCTCCTGCCTTCAATCTTTCCCAGCATCAGTGTCTTTTCCAATGAGCCCGTTCTTTGCATCAGGTGTCCAAAATATTGTAGTTTCAGCTCAGCATCAATTCTTCCAATGAATATCATGACTGATTTTCCATAGGATTGACTGTTTTTCTATAGGATTCCCTGGTGGCTCAGACAATAAAGCGTCTGCCTGCAATGCAAGTGACCTGGGTTCAATCCCTGGGTCAGGAAGATCTCCTGAAGAAGGAAATGGCAACCCAATCCAGTATTCTTGCCTGGAAAATCTCATGGATGGAGGAGCCTGGTAGGCTACTGTCCATGGGGTCACAAAGAGTCGGACACAGCTGAACAACTTCTCTCTCTGTTGACTGGTTTGATCTCTTTTCATTCCAAGGGACTTTCAACAGTCCTCTTCAACACACAATTTAAAAGCATCAATTCCTTGTTGCTCAGCTTTCTTTATAGTCCAACAGTCACATCCATACATGACTGCTGGAAAAACCACAGCTGTGACTAGATGGACGTTTGTTGACAAAGTAATGTCTCTGCTTTTTAATATGCTGTTTAGGTTATTCATAGCTTTTCTTCCAAAGAGCAAGTGTCTTTTAATTTTGTGGCTGCAATCACCATCTGCAGTGATTTTGGAGCCCAGAAAAATAAAGTCTTTCACTGTTTCCATTGCTTCCCCAGCTATTTGCCATGAAATAATGGGACTAGATGCCATGATCTTAGTTTTCTGAATGTTGAATTTTAAGCCAATTTTTTCACTCTCCTCTTTCACTTTCATCAAGAGGGTCTTTAGTTCTTCTTGACTTTCTGCCATAAGGGTTGTGTCATCTGCATATCTGAGGTTATTGATATTTCTCTCAGCAGTCTTGATTTCAGCTTGTGCTTCATCCAGCCCAGCATTTCTCATGAGTACTATGTATATAAGTTAAATCAACAGGGTGACAATATACAGCCTTGATGTACTCCTTTCCCAATAAGTGTCTAACCTACTGTTCTTCTATAGGATATTGTTCAGAAGCTTAACATATTATTTGGCCTGTGAATGTATAAGATCAGTGTGCTGTTTGAAAAGTAGAATGGGTATTATTCAAAACAATCTGAAAGCCACAATATGATATTTATTTATCACCTATTACTTTTATATGGAGAAGGAAATGGCAACCCACTCCAGTATTCTTGCCTAGAGAATCCCGTGGACAGAGGAGCCTGGGGGACTGCTGTCCATAGGGTCTCATACAGTTGGACATGACTGAAGCAGCTTAGCATGCATGCATGCACTGGAGAAGGAAATGGCAACCCACTGCAATATCCTTGCCGGAGAATCCCAGGGATGGAGGAGCCTGATGGGCTGCCATCTATGGGGTCTCATACAGTTGGACACGACTGAAGCAACTTAGCAGCAGCAGCTTTTATAACATATGCTAAAGAAAATACTGTGACAATTCTAAAAATGTTTACTCTTTTGAAACATGTAATTTTACTGTTATATTTAAATAATTTATTCTGAAACCATTCCATGCCCTCCCCTGTTTTAAATGAAATACTATGTGTGAAATATCTAGCATATTGTTTGGATAGCAGAAAGACTAAAGGACCAAGCAGAAACGACCAGTGTCCTCAAGGGAATGATTGTTGTTAGGAGCTAGATAAAAATCTAATTACCTGCCTTGGGCTGGAGCCAGCCAGCTGTAAAGCAGGTCTACACCCTGAACTAAGGGCATGATTTATCTCAGAACCTCAGGCACTGCTCAACCTGGACACGGAGATTTAAAGTTTCTAGTTGTATAGATTGGGCATCCAGAAGCCGGGATTAAGGAAGATTGCTATATCACAGAAATCAATATAGCATGCAGATCTTGACTTGTATTTGCAATATATAAGTGATATAGAATTTTGCATTTTAAAAATTACTGTAAAGTTTAATGAGACTTAATATTTTCTTTTTTGAATTCTTTTCAATTCTAACGTGATCTAAAATGTATTTAACCAAGGAAACTTAACCAGGAAGGTAGAGCATTTCCATAAGAATATCAGCTGACTGTCAGAGCATTTATTTCCTTTTCAGATTATAGGTTATGTATTTCATACTTATTCTGAACTTGCCTCATATTTTTTTTAAAAAAGCTAAATTACAAAGGTAATAAACAATTACTAATGTTAGTTAGCAAACCTGTTCAGGAAGCAATCCTGGTGCAAAGAAACTGCTAAGAGATGTAGGAAACTAGTAACGAGTTGGTTGAAATCATGAACACTATTTTCAGGCTCACCATTCTCTTATAAGTAATTATTTAAAAATATTTTTAAGTATCAAAAAGTGAAGAGAACTATAATCACCAAATGAAACTGATATACAGAAAAAGGAATGAATTAAGCCACAAGTATTTAAGGAAACTCTTAGAGTAAAGGCATATTTTAAAGTCAGTCTTGAAGGATAGATGGTATCTGTGAAGGTGGATGCAATATGTTATTCTCCACTTTGGGATGTGCAAAAATGCAAAAGTATTGTATTCAGATTAAAGGTGGTTCAAGACTAAAGTCACTTGAATGCTGTTATTCTATACCAAGTTGGACTGGAGACTCTTTGGTTGTGCTGGAAACACGACACCCAAAGTCTCTCCTTGCCAGGTGTCCTAGAAATCAAGCTGTTGTTTTTTGAGATCTTTATCCTTGTCCTGACAGTATTTCTGGTAATGGGCCACCAGCCCATCTCTTCTCCCACTCATGGGCTACCCTTGTATTTTTCACTCTTTCTCTTCCATCCTCAGGATAGTGCTCTCCCTGGTCTCCCCTCAGCCACATAATTAATCCCACCAGTATTTTGGCCTTCTGGGAAAAAAAAAAAGCCAAGAAAATAGGAACTCTATGCACAACTTTTCTGTAGAAAATAAATTCCCTCCTGCCAAGAAAAACAGGTCTGTTGCTTAGAAAAATGAGGGGGGATACCCATGTATATTTAAAAAGAAAAATTAAACTTTCCAGATATAAACTTTCTATATTTGAAAAAGGATTTGCTTGAAAGTCAAAAAAGGGAAATAAGTGCCTAAATGACTGACTAGTTTAAAGCACAATTGATAAATAAATTTTCCATAATTCCAATAGAGAAAATAGAAATGTCCTAAACTTAATTGAGAAATGTCCTAAACAACGTTTAGAATATTTGAAGAAAATTTATATATAAAATTCTAGGTAATAAGTTGCATCTTAAGTTTTGAGCAGAGAAAATGACCTAATTAAAGTGATGCTTTGGAAAGAACCTTTCCAGGCTAGAATGTGGAATTGATTGAGAAAGGGAAATGCAAAAGGAAGGCAAACTCAGCTGACAGACATGAGGAGTCACCAGGATGTTTATTTTTGAGTCTTCCTTTTTACAATAATTGTTTGGCACATGTGGCAATTTATTGTAAATGATTATATCATTGAGTTAACTGGCATGCCTAGAAGTGATCAGATACCAAAGTAAAGGTGGTGATGAAAAGAATGACAACTTTGAGAAAGCATTCAGAATTCCATAAAGACTTAGAGTTAGGTTGGAGAAGATGATCAATTATATATAAGGAATTTTAAAGTATAAATGATAACTGCAAGAAAATACAGAGGTCAACATTCTGAAATCCTACTGCTGAGAATAGACATTTGGTAAATAAATAAAGCAACCCAAAGTTTCCATGTGAATAATTGCTTTCAAAGGCTAATGCCATTTGGGATGTAAAAGGTAGCTAAATTTCCACTTTTTGTGTGTGTTTGATTTCAGCTTTTAAAGAATGAATTTTTGTAGTACTAGTGAAATTCTCCACATTTATAACTATTTTATCCTTATTAGGAATGAGAAGATTTAGGAGATTCCATTTAAGGAAAACTTTAGGATTTTCAGATATTCTAGAATTGTTAGATATTCAGATAATAAAATATTTTATATTGTTAGGTAGGTAGAATAGGGAAAAGAAGTCCAAAATGGCAGTGCTAAAAGACAAAGAAGGGAAAAGCCGGCGAAAGAAGGTCCAAGGACTGGAGTGAGGACCTCAGGTAAAACAAACAACACTCCTGGCTGGCCCAGTTTACATAGGACAGGCCCAGGGAGAGAGAAACATATAAAAAGAGGAGCCAAAGCTAGGCTCTCTCTCTCTCTCTCTCTCTCTCGCTCTCTCTCTCTCTCTCTCTCTCATGCTGGGGTGCTCTTCTCCTCCTGTCTTTGGATCCCTTCTTCTCCTGTCTTTGGATCGTCATGCCCTCACGCCCTCATGCCTCAAAGATGGATTTTCCTGCTATCTTCGAAATAACATAGACCTGTAACACTGNCTCTCTCTCTCTCTCTCTCTCTCGCTCTCTCTCTCTCTCTCTCTCTCATGCTGGGGTGCTCTTCTCCTCCTGTCTTTGGATCCCTTCTTCTCCTGTCTTTGGATCGTCATGCCCTCACGCCCTCATGCCTCAAAGATGGATTTTCCTGCTATCTTCGAAATAACATAGACCTGTAACACTGAGCTGTAACACTGATTTGTCTAAGAGTTATAACATGGTCCACTCGAGACCTGAGAGCTATAATACAGTATATCCAAGACCTGAGAGCTGTGACACGCCGAGGGGGCTTCAATGTCCATCACTCCAAATCTTTGCTGTGATGAGACAAAGAACCGAGGAACATACACTCGCGTGACACTATATTTGGTAGATCCAAATGCCCAGAAATATTAATGAAGTTTAAAATACTGAAAAGCCTGTTTTCATCAACTAACAAAACACATAATAAATCTCTCTATATACAGTTAGGTAAATGAGTGATAGCACAGGGAAGTCCATTTGCTCAGGAAAATTATTTTTGTTGGGGTGTCCAGGTGGCGTTAGTGGTAAAGAACCCACCTGCCGATGCAGGAGACATAAGAGATGTAGTTTCTATCCCTGAGTTGGGAAGATGCCCTGGAGAAGAGCATGGCAAACCACTTCAGTATTTTTGCTTGGAGAATCCCATGGATAGAGGAAACTGGGGGGCTATAAGTCTAAGAGGTCACACAGAGTTGGACATGACTGAAGTGACTTAGCATGCACGCAAGCATGTAAGGAAACAGCACGTGTGTAATGCCATTTTAAAAGCGTATATCACTGGTTATCAAGCTTGGCTTCAAATTGGAATCGCCAACAGAGTTAAAAAAAAAAACAAACAAAAAACTGATGTCTGAATTCCACCAGAGATTCTGATTAACTTGGTATAGAGTGTGGCCTTTACAGCAGGCTGTTTAAAATCTCCTCAGGTGATTCTAATGTGGTGCAAAGTTTGAGAATCATTGGTTTAGACAGAATATGCTATGACTAGAGAGAGAAGAATGGGGATCACAGAGGTCTGTTTTAAACCAGGGGACAGTCCCTGCAGGAGCTGAGGAGTCAATGAACTCATGTAGAAAGGGTAGCATTAAGATTTTCTATGAATTTTAATAAGATACCTTTCACAGTATGATTTAACAAATTTCAACCTTTAAATAGATTAACTTAAGATAGTAGAAATTTGTGTTGCCATAATTTTTATCAGCCTCTTAAAATATCAATGAAAATCATAGATTTTATGCAAAAAATAAGACTTAATGATTGAGTTTCACTTGAGGAAAAAGGATCTGAATAATTTTTGTTCTTCAGAATAAACTTTGACATTAGTGCCCACAGCCTGGAGCTTACATAACTCCTGGCATCTCTGCTCACCATGGATAGCTCTAATTTCACAAGATTCTCCCTCAAAACAGCAAGCCAGCTTGTACTGCAGCCCAGACCTACTTCAGACTGTTTTCTTGCTCTTTTCTCCACACAGCTAGTGGCCTTTAATGTTAACTGCCATATGGGTTCAAGCAGTATTCCCAAGCATGGAAAATGCTGCTTTAAGAATTCAGAAAAGCATACCAGGCATACCATAACTTTCATATTAGCTCTGGGAGGGGAAAGATGGATTTCTTCATCCTTTGCTTTGGAAGGGCTATCTTAGCATGTCCCTGACCATAGGGCCCTTGAAAGTTATATATCTATCTTTGTACCCCTTTCAGAGTCCGTTTGTTTTATCAAGGCCTCCAAGACACTAGTCACTTACTAGTCACTTCTTGCAGACCCAGTCTGGTTATTATATGGAACACTATGCCACTCTGTGGGATGTCCTGTGCTTTGGACATTTTCAGATTCTACTATAACATGTGACAAGATAGTTTTAAAAAGATGAGAGAGTTAACATCAATGTAGAGTGTGAATTCAAACTCCTGTCCATCCCACATGAATGTAATATGTTAATAAGCATGACTGCTTGTCTGCCTCTAGAGGATTTGACTTATACCACAACCCCATCTTTGAGACAATACCTATCATTATCTGGCTGTAATGACATCAGTGACAAGTCTACTGCCATGTCCCTGCTGTCAGGGCAAGCACTTTGGAACACATGCAGTGAAGGAGAGAAGGATGATCGGCCCTTTGGTGTTTTGTGCTGTTAGATCCAAAATGAGGGATGGGGGGATGGCTAACCCCTTAATCAGACACTAATGTTGGAGAATAAAACAACAAAAATATTATTTCAGTTTCTGGTGTGCCCTTGCTTGCTAGAGCCTGGGAGAAATGGTGATTTAGAAAGTTGTCTAGGATGGTGGAGGAATAGAAAGGGAGGAACACTTTCTCCCTCTCTACCTCATCAAAAGAACATTTCAACGCTGAGTAAATTCCACAAAATATCTTCTGAATGCTGGCAGAGGACATCAGGCATCCAGCAAAGCAAATCATTGGCTTCAAAACCAGGTAGGAATTATTTTAAAGGATGAAGATAGAGACAAAGGAGGTAGGGAGGGAACCCCGGCACGGGAAGGGAATCTTGTCCCAGGAAGAGACTCTTAAAAAGAGAGGTTCCCTAAAATTCAGGAACTTTCTCACAGCTGTGTATGGGGCTAGCCCTGGAAGCACAGAGGGCAACATAACAGGAAGGAAGAATAAATAAATAATTAAAATCAACAGATTACGAATTCAACAGTATAACCCCCAGCGGATAAGCAGCACAAACGCCTGCGACCGACAGCAGTGGGGATTGGGCAGGGAGGAGCGCGCCGCGACAGTGCTTTCTAAGAATTGGGCGGCGGGAGACGTAGGCTGCAGGGCTATTCTCGAGAATCGGGGCGTAACGGGGCCAGAATCGGGTCCGCGTGTGGTTAGAATAATTTAACTCGGACTAGCAAACCAGACAGGGGGATAACTAGCACGCGAAACGCTCGAACATAAGACACCAACAGGCTCGCGCACAGAACAAAGGACGGATCGGAAATAGCCGGCTGCAGACCATCCCCCACCGGAGACAGGCAGCCAAAGCCTTAAGCGCTGGAAGAGGGCAGTCGCAGCTCAAGAGAGTCATTACCTACCAAATTGCAAGCAAGTTTCTTTACTGAGACTTAACAGTCATCATCTGCCTGAGAAAGAGCCCCGGCGGAGCTCCCAGAAAATTGAGCGACCTGGAAAGCCCAGAAGATGCAACAATA
>SJYG01000704.1:32783-80300 GCA_006410535.1 Litocranius walleri
GTGGTACATATACACAATGGAGTACTACTCAGCCCTTAAAAAGAATAAATTTGACTCAGTTCTAATGAGATGGATGAAATTGGAACCGATTATACAGAGTGAAGTAAGCCAGAAAGAAAAACATCAATACAGTATACTGACACATATATATGGAATTTAGAAGATAGTAATGATGACCCTATATGTGAGACAACAAAAGAGACACAGAGGTATAGAACGGACTTTTGGACTCTGGGGGAGAGGGAAAGGGTGGGATGGTTTGGGAGAATGGCATTGAAACGTATACTATCTTGTAAGAAACGAAGCGCCAGTCTATGTTCAATGCAGGACGCAGGATGCATGGGGCTGGTGCACAGGATGATTCAGATAGATGGTGTGGGGTGGGAGGTGGGAGGGGGCTTCGGCAATGGGAGATTGTGTTCACCTGTGGCTAATACATGTCAATGTATGGCAAAACAAAAAAATAAAAAAAATAAATTCCATGTATATGCGTTAAAAAAATAAATAAATAAATAAATGTTCTGATGCTAAAAAAATAAATAAATAAAAAGTTGTCTAATAATAGAGGAAAACACTCAGCACTGCAGATGGTGAATGCAGCCGTGAACCTAAAAGACGCTTAGTCCTTGGAAGTAACGTTATGACCAACCTAGATAGTATATTCAAAAGCAGAGACATTACTTTTCCAACTAAGGTCCGTCTAGTCAAGGCTATGGTTTTTCCTGTGGTCATGTATGGATGTGAGAGTTGGACTGTGAAGAAGGCTGAGTGCCGAAGAATTGATGCTTTTGAACGGTGGTGTTGGAGAAGACTCTTGAGAGTTCCTTGGATTGCAAGGAGATCCAATCAGTCCATTCTGAAGGAGATCAGCCCTGGGATTTCTTTGGAAGCAATGATGCTAAAGCTGAAACTCCAGTACTTTGGCCACTTCATGCGAAGAGCTGACTCACTGGAAAAGACTGTGATGCTGGGAGGAATTGGGGGCAGGAGGAGAAGGGGACGACAGAGGATGAGATGGCTGGATGGCATCACGGATTCGATGAACATCGGTCTGAGTGAACTCTGGGAGATGGTGATGGACAGGGAGGCCTGGTGTGCTGCGATTCATGGGGTCGTGAAGAGTCGGACACGACTGAACTGAACTGAACTTCCTTCTTGTTCTATCAGTCCCTTCTGCTCATCCAAGACTCTCTCCCACCGTGTACCTTCTATGCTCAGGCACATTGCTGGATTCTGAGAACAGAAGCAACAGCTCAGCCTCTTCTTTAGGGAGCTGTTAGTTGGTCTGTGGCTTAGAGAGTCAGGAACTTGTGACCCTGAGGACTCATGTTGAAAAACCATCAAAAGTCAAGGAGAAAGGCGATCTGTCCTAATTCACTGTCAAGTCAAGTGGCAGTCATCTTAAGTTTGCATAGTGAGTAATGGATCTCTTTGCACTCACTGTGCTAGGAGTGGGGGTGTGTAAGATCCTGGATTTGTGCCCTAACTTTGGGGCACTTTGAACTGCTGCCTTCTTGACACTGCTTCATGGACACTCAGCAGATGGAGGCGCCCCTAACCCCGCAGCTCCCTCCTCTTCCCCTTCCCAGGGTGAGCCTTGCCCGTGGGCCTGGATCCCTGAGGCACCAGGCAGCAGCGGCACGGGCACAAGAGTGTGTGAGTGTAAGACCTCACGGTCTCCTTCCAGAGGTCCGTCGCCCCAAAGATCACCAAGACTTGGACTCGATGCAAACAGCAAGAGGATTTATTGGGCCGGCGCGCCGGGGTTCGGTCACCTCCAGTGAGGAATGAACCCCGAACATTCGTTACAGAGCAGTTTTTAAGCACAAAAACCACTAACAGGTGCAGCTAGGGTGGATCAGCCTGATTGGCGTACAGGTCTTGACATTTTCAGGGATAGGTCCATTCGTTATCAGGCCAAAATGGCTTACCGAGCTGCATTTTAGCTGTTAGCTATTTTTCTGGAAAATATTTTCCTGGAATGGTCTTTGAGGTAAACATCCCCCGGAAAGCCTCCCAGAGGCTGCATTCCTGAGATATGAGCCCCTTATACATTCTTGAGATAAAGGTTTGTCTTAAGATTAACAAGAGGGCCTGTTTTCCTAAGGCTCTAGTAAAATTTTAACCTTTTCTCTGATTCACCTTTTCTCTCATTCCCCTCTTCTTTTTGTTTAGATTTCAATCCTGAAATCATGGACCGAGGTCCCCCTGAGGAAGTGCTGCATACTGTTATCTTAGCATAAGCACCTGCACAGCACTTATCTGGTCTCGGATGAATGAAATTAACCGGTTGAGGATACACGGCCCTATAGTGAGGAGAAGGAGTAAAATGATCAGTGGCCCCATTAGGGTGGACATTAAGGTGGCAAACCACGGGGCTCTGTTAAACCAGGACTTAAACCACCCTTGGGTGCCCTCCCTCTCTTTTTGTCTTTTTGCCAACCTTCCCCGTAATTTATTCATGGAGTCCGTGATGACCCCAGAGTGGTCCACATAAAAACAGCATTCTTCCTTGAGGGCCGCACATACTCCTCCTTCTTTTAGGAACAGAATGTCTAGGCCTTTCCAATTTTGCATCACTACTTCAGATAGAGAGGTCAGAGACTCTTTTAGTTTAGTAATAGAATCTTCTAGGACTCGTAGGTCTGCGTCTATGTCTTGCTGCAGACTAGCATAATACTGGGGCTGCTGGATGAGGGCTGCTGTGCCGGTTCCAACCCCAGCCGCCACTCCGAGGCCTAAGAGGGCTGCCAGAGTGAGAGTCACCAGCTCTCTTTTTGCTCGGTGACCACCTTGGTAAGTCTCTAAGAAGGACTCATCGGAGTGGCAGAGGAGTCGGGGCACTAGCCGCACCAGAACACAGAAGTCAGTTGATCTATTAAATACTGCCATAGACACGCAGGGTGTGAGACCTGTCTTACATGCCCACCAACCATCTCTGGGGGGAATGAGATATCCTGTGTAACTGAGGGTCTTATCAATACTTTTACAAAGATGAGCTTGGTGAGGAGTGGGAGAGCCTATACACAGTCCCTGGCCTGTCACAGCCGAAAGAGTGAGTCTGACTGTTACCTGTTGCTGCCACCTGCAATGACTGGGGGAAGAGGAGCTATTTACTGTCCTCATTATCCCTGTGGCTTCGTAATAAGGTGGGGGAGTTGTATAACAGAGCCAACATGACTTAGTAGCCTCTGGATTGGTGGCATTTAGGACCCTGAAAGCACTGTCAATGAGGGTCAGCATTCTGTCCCGACTTGAGGATATGTTGTAGGGAGCCATCAGGGGAGGGGCTGTTGTGGCTCCTGCTGCCGTTTTTTCACCTTTTTCAGTGGGAGCTGGCTCCTGGGGATTTAGAACTGGGTTGGGACCGATGGATTGGGGGGGGTGGAGAGTCTATTTTTAATCTAATGGAGAAAATGAGGCCATGGTAATGTTTTTTATATAGCCGTATGTCCCACGAAAACCCTCTGATCCATTCTGTGGTTTGTTTTTGTTTTGCCCTATCAGAGAACTTGATATGGAGTGGGTTGCACCATGAGTTACACTCAGGGAGATTTTGGTGGTGCGTATAGTTGGGCTTGACTGTAATAAGGTCCCAACTAGAAGACGGCCCCCAATAGACATCACCCGTAGTCTCACAACCCCAGTGCCGACAATAGAACTCATTTTCTCCCCTGCAATGACTCAATGCTCGTTCTCTATGAAACCCTGGGCATATATACAGAGTATAAGTTCTCAGCATACTTCTCTTGACCTTATTGGTGCAACCCCCCCCCCCCAGTCTGGGCATGCGAAGAAGCCATCAAGCCCCACAGGGACGGACGTTTGGGGGGCTCTGTGAAGGTCAGAGTACCCTTTAAGGTCCCAGTCAGCAGACACTCCTGCTATCAGTTGACAGAGGTCTGGGTAAAGGTCAGGCCACCAGGCGGTCGGTGGGGCAATATTAGTACTAGACCACATGACCCTTCCCACTTGTGAAACTACTTGCCAAGTCAGTTGTTGAGGCTGGTGGGGATTTGATGCACTCATGGCTGGGAGGATCAGGGGAGGGCTATGAGTCCGTAGATCGGCAGAGTTTGAGCTTTAAAGGGTGAGAAGTATGGTGCGCCTTCCATTGAGGTGACGGTTCCAGAGCAGTCTTGACATGGGAGGCGTGGATCCAGGATGAGATTCCGTCGACCTTGACGGCCGTGGGGGTGGTGAGCAAGATGATGTAGGGTCCCTTCCACCTAGGCTCTAGGTTCTGCTGTCAGTGTCTGCGAACGTAAATAGAGTCTCCCACTTGAAATGGGTGGGCCTCTCCTGGGGTGCCGTGTTGATAAGCTTCAGCAAGCTGGGTCCACATCTCTCTCTGAACCAGTTGAAGTCCTTTTAGCCTAGCGTACAGATCACCATTATTAAAACTGCGGGGATCAAATCCCTCCCTGAGTGACAGTATAGGGGGAAGTGCCCCATATAGGATTTCAAAAGGAGAGAAGCCGAAACGGGAAGGGGTGTTCTGTACTTGGAACAAGGCTAAGGGAAGGAGCACCGTCCAGTCAGTACTGCCAGTCTCCAAGGACAATTTAGTTAAGGTCTCTTTTAGTGTCCTGTTCATCCTTTCTACCTGTCCTGAACTCTGGGGTCTGTATGCACAATGTAATTTCCAATTGGTCCCCAGAAACTTAGCTACTTCCTGACTTACTTGGGCAGTAAAAGCTGGCCCATTATCTGACCCTATCATCTTTGGAGCCCCAAAACTCGGGAAGATTTCTTCTAAGATTTTCTTGGCCACCGTGAGTGCATTTTTGTTCTTGGTGGGAAAAGCCTCTACCCACCCTGAGAAGGTATCTATAAAGACCAATAGATATTTGTTGCCATACCTCATGGGGCCTACTTCGGTGAAGTCCACTTCCCAGTAAGCCCCAGGCCTGTCTCCGCACAGCCGCTTACCTTGGCTCGCCTTGTTCTGGCTGGCATTCACTTCCTGGCAAGGCTTGCAATTCTGGACTATCTGTTCAGCCAATTTGACAAGCCCCGGCACCTCGTATCCTGTCTTATGTAAAAGGGAGACTAGCTTTTTAGTTCCCAAGTGAGTCCAATGGTGCATTTGCTCTAACATTTCTTTAGCCTCTTCTGCTTTCATAGCCTGTTTTGTTTTTGGTCGCGGGGTGGGGCTGCTTTCAGAGTGAATGACTAGCAGTTCCGAAATCTCGCCCTGAGTTGCCACTTCTCGCGCGACCCGATCTGCCATGTTGTTTCCCTTTGTCACTGGAGACTGATCTTTCTGATGCCCAGGGCAGTGGATTATACTGACCTTTTTGGGTAACATAAGGGTGGTTAGTAACTCCAGGATTTCGTCTTTATTTTTGATTTCTTTACCAGCCGATGTAAGGAGCCCCCTTTGCTGATATATGGCTCCATGTACATGCGCGGTGGCGAAGGCGTATCTACTGTCAGTGTAGATGTTAACCCACTTTCCTTCTGACAGTTGGAGAGCCTTTGTGAGGGCTATTAGCTCGGCTTTTTGAGCTGATGTTCCTTGCGGGAGGGCAGTCACCCAAATCACACTAGTCCCATCTACCACTGTGGCACTGGCCCGTTGCTTACCTTCTTCGAGGAAGCTGCTTCCGTCCGTGTACCACGTCACCTCAGCATCCTGAAGAGGCTGGTCGGAAAGATCTCTACGGGTTCCGTGGACGTCAGCCAGCACTTCTTGGCAATTGTGCGCTACTTCGATTTGGCTGGGTTCTGGTAGTAGCGTGGCAGGATTGAGCCCTGTTGCCGGTGCAAATTTGATTCATTCAGAGTTCAGGGGTAACGTCTGGTAGTGGGTCACTCTGGCGTTGGTCAGCCATCTCTCAGGGGGTTGCTGAATCACACTTTCTAAGGTGTGGGGCACGGTAACAATCAAGTTCTGCCCCAAAGTCAGTTTATCTGCATCTTTCACCAGAACTGCCACGGCCGCCACTATACGTAAGCAATTTGGCCAGCTGGCAGCTACAGGGTCCAGTTTTTTTGACAGGTATGCCACAGGCTGATTCCATGGCCCCAGCTTTTGAGTGAGGACCCCTTTGGCAATGCCATTATTTTCTGCTACATAGAGATGAAACAGCTTGTTCACATCTGGGAGTCCCAGAGCAGGAGCTGACAACAAGGCTCACTTAATGTTGTCAAAAGCCTTTTGCTCGCCTTCTCCCCAGATGAAGGAAGTACTGCCCTTTGTCAGGGGGTACAAGGGGGCGGCCATCTCCTCAAACCCCAGAATCCAGAGCCTACAGAATCCTGCTGTACCAGGAACTCCCTGACTTGTCGAGGATTCCCGGGGGCTGGTATTCTGGCCACCGCCTCTTTTCTGGCCTCTGAAAGCCAGCGCTTCCTGTCTTTGATTTAGTACCCCAGGTAACTGACCTGCTGCCAGCAGATCTGGGCCTTTTTGGCGGAAGCGCGGTAACCGAGGGATCCGAGCTCGGTTAGTAAGGTCTCAGTCCCCTTCCTGCACTCCTCTTTGGTGTCAGCAGCCAGGAGCAAGTCATCTACATATCAGAGCAAAGTTACCTGGGGGTTAGTGGCACAGAAATGCGCGAGGTTCTGGTGGAGGGCTTCGTCAAAGATCGTTGGCGAGTTTCTGAATCCTTGTGGTAGCCTAGTCCACGTTAGCTGTCCGGAGAGTCCTGTAAGGAGGTCTTTCCACTCAAAAGTGAAAATAGGCTGACTGACGGGGCTAAGTCGCAGGCAGAAGAAGGCATCTTTTAAGTCTAACACAGTGTACCACTTTCGGCTGGGGGGGAGTGTACTCAACAGGTTGTAGAGGTTGGGTACCATTGGGTGTAGGTTGGCCACCCGCTTGTTGACCTCTCTCAGATCCTGCACAGGCCAGTAGTCACCTGTTCCGGGTTTGCGGACTGGAAGCAGAGGGGTGTTCCAGGCTGACTGGCACTTTATTAGTATTCCTAATTCAAGGAACAGCTGGATATGGGGGCAGATCCCGTCTCTGGCCTCTCTGCTCATCGGGTACTGACGGACAGATATGGGAGTAGAGGAGGCCTTGATTTCCACCACCACTGGAGGCTGCTGGACCGCCATCCCCATGCCTGAAACTTCAGCCCAGGCTAGAGGGGTTTTAGTCAGCCATTCTTGCATATCAGCGGCCTCAGGGGAGGGGCCTTCAAACAGCCTGTGTTCATCTTCTAGTTTTAAAGTCAGAACCTGCAGTGGCCTCCCCTTCCCGTCTGTCACCATGGCACCTTCGGTGTGAAAATGGATCTGAGCCCCCACTTTTGTGAGCAAGTCCCTTCCCAACAAGGGGTAAGGACATTCAGGGATCACAAGGAATGAGTGGGATACCCGGCCCATGCCGAGGTCCACTGTTCTTTGCGTAGTCCATGGGTACTGCCGGTACCCTGTAGCACCCTGTACCCAAGCCTTTTTTGTAGACAACGTCCCTTCTGACTGTAACAGGACCGAGTGTTGGGCTCCAGTGTCTACCAAGAACTTCACAGGCTTACCCTCCACCTTGAGAGTTATCCTAGGCTCAGGGAGGGGGTCCGAGCCCCGTCTCCCCTAATCTTCTTCTTCATGAGCTAGGATCTTGTCGGGAGTGGAGGGCTTTCCCCTCTTCTTTTTGGGGCAGTCTCTGAGCCAATGCCCCTTTTCTTTGCAGTATGCACACTGGTCTTTATCTAGAGGTGGCCTAGTTCCCGCTTTACTCCCCCTGCGGTCTCTTTCTTCAGCCCTATCTCTCCCTTTTCCCTCTCTAATTACCGTGGCCAAAATCTTAGTCAAGTTTCTTTCTTGTTTCTTTTCTCTCTCTAGCTCTCGTTCATCCTGTTCCTTTCTTTTTCTCTCTTCTTTTTCTTCTTCCATCTCCCTCTTATTGAATACTTTGTCTGCTTCTCTAACCAGATCCTGAAGGGAGAATCCTTGTAACCCATCTAGTCTCTGTAATTTCTTTCTGATGTCTGAGGCTGACTGATCAATAAAAGCCATTGCTATAGTTGCTCTATGCTCCTCGGACGTGGGGTCATAGGGAGTGAATCGTCTAAATGCCTCCATTAATCTATCTAAAAACACGGTCGGTGACTCAGTGGATCCCTGAGTCACTTCTCTTACCTTGGCCAGATTCGTGGGGCGTCTTGCAGCCCCTCGGAGACCCGCCACCAGAGCCTGGCGATAGACCCTCAGGTGCTCCCTACCTGCCGGGGAATTGTAGTCCCAGTTGGGTCTCGTCAGCGGAAAACCAGCATCTATCTCATTGGGTAGTGCCGTGGGGTGCCCGTCGTCTCCGGGCACATTTTTCCGGGCCTCCAGCAACACTCGCTGCCTCTCCTCGGTTGTGAGAAGAGTCTGCAGCAATTGTTGGCAGTCATCCTAAGTGGGCTGGTGTGAGAAAACAAGGGATTCTATTAGAGAAGTTAGTGCTTGTGGGTTGTCAGAGAATGAGGGGTTATGAGTCTTCCAATTATAGAAGTCTGAGGCAGAGAACGGCCAATACTGGAGTGGCCGATTTCCATGGTTATCGGGGGGCGCATACTCCCGGAGGGGGAAGACGGCAGTGGATTCTAGGGTGGCTGTTCAGCGACTTCGTGTCCCCACTGCTGGGCCCGACTCTCCTCCGTCCAGGGCAGGCTCAGACGGTGCAGTTGGCTGAGTTGCCAGGGCCGTGGGAAGTGAGTCCAGTGGGGGGACCAACGCCGGTGGATAGGGTGGGGGGGGGTGTCCAGGAGTAAGAGGTCGGCCTGGGTATCTGGGTATATCTTTTTGGCAGGAGCTCTCACTTTTTTTTCTCCTTTTTCTGCTAGCCTCAAGGTGAAGATCCCCGCAGCGGGTCCTGACGACATTCCTGTAGAAAGAACAAAGGGCCGGACCCATGCCGGGGGGGAAAGGACCAGGTCCTCCCATACCATAATATAGGGCACCTGGTCTGGGTGTCCGTGGGGTCCAGGGGCAAAAACTACAGCCTTAACTAGGCTGACCTGTTCTGAGGAGAAAGAACCTTCGGGTGGCCACCCTGTCTGAAAGCTAGGCCATTCTGCTGAGCACAAAGTCTGCCACTTTTCCTTCTTAACCCTTACTGAAAGGTCATGGGCTCTGGTCTTAACTTCAGTCCAATGACTTGTTGTCAATGACAAAGGGGTTGTCACCGTCTGTCCGATCATTAAGTCATCTAGGGATGTCACAGGAAGGACAAGTTAGGAAAGAGACAAACAAAGCCAAGACAAAAAGAAAGAACGGCTGCCGCGTGTCTGACCAAGAACAAAAAGACTACAGATGGGAGCCCTGCCAAGGGCTCTGCCTGAGTCGGATGAAGGGGGGTCAAAACTGAACCCTCCTTCCAGATTTACGTCTTGGGCATCCCCAAGGATCGTCACAGATCTGCCTCTCAAGCAGATTTCACAAAATTCAGAAAACCAGAGTTTGGACAGATGTGCGATCGGTACCTTAATTCTGAGTAAGAACAGAGTCAACACGACAAAAACATACAACAGAGCTCGAGCGTACCTCCGAATCCGGGTGTCAGGGAGATCTAAGATGGGTGAGAGATCCTGGACGAGTCCCCAAATGTAAGACCTCACGGTCTCCTTCCAGAGGTCCGTCACCCCAGAGATCACCAAGACTCGGACTCAATGCAAACAGCAAGAGGATTTATTGGGCCGGCGCGCCGGGGTTTGGTCACCTCCAGTGAGGAATGAACCCCGAACATTCGTTACAGAGCAGTTTTTAAGCACAAAAACCACTAACAGGTGCAGCTAGGGTGGATCAGCCTGATTGGCGTACAGGTCTTGACATTTTCAGGGATAGGTCCATTCGTTATCAGGCCAAAACGGCTGACCGAGCTGCATTTTAGCTGTTAGCTATTTTTCTGGAAAATAATTTCCTGGAATGGTCTTTGAGGTAAACATCCCCCGGAAAGCCTCCCAGAGGCTGCATTCCTGAGATATGAGCCCCTTATACATTCTTGAGATAAAGGTTTGTCTTAAGATTAACAAGAGGGCCTGTTTTCCTAAGGCTCTAGTAAAATTTTAACCTTTTCTCTGATTCACCTTTTCTCTCACGAGGAGACTGGCAGCCTGCGCGTCGCCCCTGCCCGGATCCCAGCCCTGCTTAGCCCCCGAGCGCCACTGGGATGCCTGGGCGATCGCAAGGAGCCACGGAGGCCTAGGACCCTGGACGGAGGATCCCACTGATGCCCACAGCCCAAGGGAATCACCAGGGGCCGAGCGGTCCTCGCCTAGACACTGGCCCCCAGAAAGCTGGAACTCAGACTCCAGAAGCAGTGCGCAAGGTCAGGGCAAGTTTCTTGCAGTATGAAAAGTAGTTCTGAAACATACTCATTTTATTTAACCAGCTTTTCCTCTCCGGTTTTAAATAAGTTGACTTAAGCAACAAAATAAGAATTTTTTGGTGACTATAGAGTTTTGCATATAATCCAGAAATTTTTTCTTCCTGCAGTTATTTACATGTGCCTGTTTATTAACCTGTTGATGTTTTTTGCTAGTCACATGGTTGACATGAGGAAATTTTCTTTTTTTTTCTCAAAGCACATCACAACTTGGCTACTGCTTTGGGAAGTGCTATTTTCCACTTCTGTCTTTCTATAGTTGTACCCAGTGGATCCTTTGGAAATGTGACACTTTCTGGAACTTTAGCAAGTTGACAGCCTTTTGATGGCTAATATGATGAGGTTTCAAACAACAGTAATGTGCCTGTCAGGGCTGGTGCAGGTTACCACAGTGAAGCCTTTATCCTAAACTGATGGGAATTGATACTGCAATGCATATCCTATTTCTTAAAGCTTTATTCAAGCTCTTTCATCTTTATTCCGATTAAGTGTAATTGTTTATATGTATCATACACTAATAATGCTGCTGCTGCTGCTGCTAAGTCATGTCAGTCGTGTCTGACTCTATGCAACCCCATAGAGGGCAGCCCACCAGGCTCCTCCATCCCTGGGAATCTCCAAGCAGGAACATTGGAGTGGGTTGCCATTTCCTTCTCCAATTCGTGAAAGTGAAGTCATGTCCACTTATAGATTCCGACTGCAGCCTACCAGGCTCCTCCATCCATGGGAGTTTCCAGGCAAGAGTACTAGAGTGGGTCGCTAGTGTTTTCTCCAACACTAATAACTTAATCTTAAATGAAGTTCAATTCAGTTCAGTTGCTCAGTCGTGTCTGACTCTTGCAACTCTGAATCCTAGCATGCCAGGCCTCCCTGTCTATCACTAACTCCCAGAGTCCACTCAGACTCACATCCATCAAGTCAGTGATGCAATCCAGCCATGTCATCCTCAGTCGTCCTCTTCTCCTTCTGCCCCCAATCTCTCCCAGCATCAAAGTCTTTTCCAATGAGTCAACTCTTTTCATGAAGTGGCCAAAGTATTGGAGTTTTCAGCTTTAGCATCATTCCTTCCAAAGAAATCCCAGGGCTGATCTCCTTCAGAATGAACTGGTTGGATCTCCTTGCAGTCCAAGGGACTATCAGGAGTCTTCTCCAACACCACAGTTCAAGAGCATCAATTCTTTGGTGCTCAGCCTTCATCACAGTCCAACTCTCACATCCACACATGACTACAGGAAAAACCATAGCCTTGACAAGACGGACCTTAGTCGGCAAACTAATGTCTCTGCTTTTGACTATACTACCTTGGTTGGTCATAACTCTTTTTCCAAGGAGTAAGCGTCTTTTAATTTCATGGCTGCAATCCCCATATGCAGTGATTTTGAAGCCAAAAAAAATAAAGTCTGACACTGTTTCCATTGTTTCCCTATCTATTTCCCATGAAGAGATGGGACCAGATGCCATGATATTCGTTTTCTGAATGTTGAACTTTAGGGCAAATTTTTCACTCCCCATTTCACTTTCATCAAGAGGCTCTTTAGTTCCTCTTCACTTTCTGTCATAAGCGTGGTGTCATCTGCATATCTGAGATTATTGATATTTCTCCTGGCAAGCTTGAGTCCAGTTTCTGTTTTTTACCAGTCCAGCGTTTCTCATGATGTACTATGCATAGAAGTTAAGTAAGCAGGGTGACAATATACAGCCTTGACATACTACTTTTCCTAGTTGGAACCAGTCTATTGTTCCATGTCCAGTTCTAACTGTTGCTTCCTGACCTGCATACAGACTTCTCAAGAGGCAGGTCAGGTGGTCTGATATTCCCATCTCTTGAAGAATTTTCCACAGTTTATTGTGATCCACATAGTCAAAGGCCTTGGCATAGTCAATAAAGCAGAAATATATGTTTTTCTGGAACTCTCTTGCTTTTTCCATGATCCAACAGATGTTGACAATTTGATCTCTGGTCCCTCTGCCTTTTCTAAAACCAGCTTGAACATCAGGAAGTTCATGGTTCACGTATTGCTGAAGCCTGGCTTGAAATTTTGAGCATTACTTTACTAGTATGTGAGATGAGTGCAATTGTGCGGTAGTCTGAGCATTCTTTGGCATTGCCTTTCTTTGGAATTGGAATGAAAACTGACTTTTTCCAGTCCTGTGGCCACTGCTGAGCTTTCCAAATTTGCTGGCATATTGAGTGCAGCATTTTCACAGCATCATCTTTCAGGATTTGAAATAGCTCTACTGGAATTCCATCACCTCCATTAGCTTTGTTCATAGCGATGCTTTCCAAGGCCCATTTGACTTCATATTCCAGGAAGTCTGGCTCTAGATTAGTGATCACACCATCATGATTATCTGGGTCGTGAAGATATTTTTTGTACAGTTCTTCTGTTTATTCTTGCCACCTCTTCTTAATATCTTCTGCTTCTGTTAGGCCCATACCATTTATGTCCTTTATCGAGCCCATCTTTGCATGAAATGTTCCCTTGGTGTCTCTGATTTTCTTGATGAGATCTCTAGTCTTTCCCATTCTGTTCTTTTCCTCTATTTCTTTGCATTGATCACTGATGAAGGCTTTCTTATCTCTTTTTTCTATTCTCTGGAACTATGCATTCAGATGCTTATATCTTCCCTTTTCTCCTTTGCTGTTTGCCTCTCTTCTTTTCACAGCTATTTGTAAGGCCTCCCCAGACAGCCATTTTGCTTTTTTGCATTTCTTTTCCATAGGGATGGTCTTGATCCCTGTCTCCTATACAATGTCATGGACCTCATTCCATAGTTCATCAGGCACTCTGTCAGATCTAGTCCCTAAAATCTATTTCTTACTTCCACTGTATAATCATAAGGGATTTGATTTAGATCATACCTGAATGGTCTAGTGGTTTTCCCTACTTTCTTCAAATTAAGCCTGAATTTGATAATAAAGAGTTCATGATCTGAGCTACAGTCAGCTCCTGGTCTTGTTTTTGTTGACTGTATAGAGCTTCTACATATTTGGCTGCATAGAATATAATCAGTCTGATTTTGGTGTTGACCATCTGGTGATGTCCATGTGTAGAGTCTTCTCTTGTGCTGTTGGAAGAGGGTGTTTGCTATGACCAGTGCATTTTCTTGGTAAAACTCTATTAGTCTTTGCCCTGCTTCATTCCACATTCCAAGACCAAATTTGCCTGTTACTTCAGGTGTTTCTTGACTTCCTACTTTAGCGTTCCATTCTCCTATAATGAAAAGGATATCTTTTTTGGGTGTTAGATCTAAAAAGTCTTGTAGGTCTTCATAGAATCTTTCAACTTCAGCTTCTTCAGCATTACTGGTTGGGGCATAGACTTGAGTTACCATGATATTGAATGGTTTGCCTTGGAGACAAACAGAGATCATTCTGTCATTTTTGAGACTGCATCCAAGTACTGCATTTTGGACTCTTTTGTTGACCATGATGGCTACTCCATTTCTTCTAATGGATTCCTGCCTGCAGTAGCAGATATAATGGTCATCTGAGTTAAATTCACCCATTCCAGTCCATTTTAGTTCGCTGATTCCTAGAGTGTCAACGTTCACTTTTGCCATCTCTTGTTTGACTACTTCCAACTTGCCTTGATTCATGGACCTGACATTCCAGGTTCCTATTTACAGCATCAGACCTTGCTCCTATCACCAGTCACATCTCCAACTGGGTATTGTTTTTACTTTAGCTTCATCCCTTCATTCTTTCTGGAGTTATTTCTCCATTGATCTCCAGTAGCATATTGGGCACCTGCTGACCAGGGGATTTCCTCTTTCAGTATCCTATCATTTTGCCTTTTCATAGTGTTCATGGAGTTCTCAAGGCAAGAATACTGAAGTTGTTTGCCATTCACTTCTCCAGTGGACCATATACTGTCAGACCTTTGCCCCATTACCCGCCCATCTCGGGTTGCCCCACGGGCATGGTTTAGGTTCATTGAGTTAGATAAGGCTGTGGTCCTAGTGTGATTAGATTGACTAGTTTTCTGTGAGTATGGTTTCAATGTGTCTGCCCTCTGATGCCCTCTTGCCACACCTACCATCTTACTTGGGTTACTCTTACCTTAGGCGTGGGGTATCTCTTCACGGCTGCTCCAGCAAAGCGCAGCCGCTGCTCCTTACCTTGGACGAGGGTATCCTCTTACCACCACCCTTCCTGACCTTTAACATGGGATAGCTCCTCTAGGACCTCCTATGCCTGCACAGCCACCGCTCCTCTGGTTGCTCCTCTCGGCCACCGCCTCTGGCGTCGAACACAGGGTGTCTCCTCCCGGCCGCCACTGACTTCGGACGCAGGGTAACTCCTCTCATCCTTGCTTAATGGGCTGTGTCACAGCTGCCCGCACTTAGTCCATTGGGTCACAGCCGCCCATGAAAATATAGGAACTTTTAAAAGAGAAAAAAATCAACTCTATTTTCTCTTAAAATTAGTCAAAATCATTCAGGATTGAGGTGGCGTCTAATTTTTTTCTATTAGATGCAATAAAAACTTTTAAGTAGGTTTTTTTGGGAAAAAAATTTGCCTCTTTGATTTTTAAAGCCTGTTCTTTTATAAGAGGATCTTTTCCTTAAAACTGTAAGATTGCAATCAATTGGTAATTAATTTTTCCTTGAGTGGATGAGTAGACAATATGAAAAGTTTTCATTTCTTCCTAGTATTTGATAAATGAATTTATTTATTTATGACTGCACTAAGTCTTTGTTGCTATAGTGGACTTTCTCTTGTTGCCATGAACAGGCTGTGGCACAGGGGCTTGGTTGTTCTGCTGCATGTGGAATCTTCTGGACATGGATTGAACTCATGTGTTCTGCACTGGCAGGTGGATTCTTAACTACTGGACCACAAGGGAAGTCCTCTTTCTTCCTAGTTTCTAAATACAGTTCAGTTCAGTTCAATTCAGTGACTCAGTCTTGCCCAACTCTTTGCGACCCCATGAATCCCAGCACGCCAGGCCTCCTTGTTCATTACCATCTCTCGGAGTTCACTCAGACTCACGTCCATCGAGTCTGTGATGCCATCCAGCCATCTCATCCTCTGTCGTCCCCTTCTCCTCCTGCCCTCAATCCCTCCCAGCATCAGAGTCTTTTCCAATGAGTCAACTCTTCGCATGAGGTGGCCAAAGTACTGGAGTTTCAGCTTTAGCATCATTCCTTCCAAAGAAATCCCAGGGTTGATCTCCTTCAGAATGGACTGGTTGGATCTCCTCACAGTCTAAGGGACTCTCAAGAGACTTCTCCAACACCACAGTGCAAAAGCATCAATACAAACCAATACAAAATAAATACATATAAATATAAACACACTGCTGCTCTGTTGCTAAGTCACTTCAGTTGTGTCTGATTCTGTGTGACCCCATAGACAGCAGTGCACCAAGCTCTCCCATCCCTGGGATTATCAAGGCAAGAACACTGGAGTGGGTTGCCATTTCCTTCTCCAATGCATGAAAGTGAAAAGTGAAGGTGAAGTTGCTTAGTCGTGTTCGACTCTTAGCGACCCCATGGACTATAGCCCACCAGGCTCCTCCATCTATGGGATTTTCCAGGCAAGAGTACTAAAGTGGGGTGCCATTGCCTTCTCCGAAATATAACCATAAATGCTAATAAATACAAAGTAGGTTGCACTGGATACTTCCCGGGTGGTTCAGTGCTAAAGAATCCACCTGCCAATGCAGGAAACGTGGGTTTGCTCCCTGGGTCCAGACGATCCCCTGGAGAAAGAAATGGCAACCCACTCCAGTATTCTTTGCCAAGAGAATCCCATGGACAAAGGAGCCTGGTGGGCTACAGCAAATACGGTTACTAACAATCTGAGAAACTAGACTGAGCAACTGATCATGCATGCAGGGTTTATTGAAATGGGAAATCAAATTCTACTTAATGTATCTAGCCTAGGCAATGTCTCAGAGTACATTTTTCCTACCCTCTGTCTTAAAAGGTGCTAGAAGTTGGAGTTTTCTTTGTTGTACTGCAGACAAACTTGCTTCCTACTTGCCTACCATAGCAGAGTTAATTAACTTGATGCAATTTCACACATTTCACATATTTTTTTTTTCTCCAAGAAAACCATATTCTCTACTTGATTCTAATATTAATTATTTTCAGCAATTTTATGTAAAAATAAACATTTTTATTTATAGTTAATTTTGTGAAAGACAGATATTTGCCATGAACTAATTAATAGATTTTAATTATTGGAAAGCACTTGATGTTCTTTAGTTCCTAATAAACATATTCCAGATGGTATTCTTTTTTTTTTTTGCTTTCACATTGTTTATTCAATCAACTTGAGGATGATTTTGCTTTATTTGTGATATTTTTTTTCAGCAAGGTATAGTTTCAGGCATTGGAGGAACCAAAATAGATTACACTGAGAAATATGTGCATCCCCTTGCTGATTTTGCAAAGCTAGCAATCAGTACTTTGCAAAACTTTGCAGAATATACTTTGTGCTATATGAAGTGGGATTTATTTCTGTGTATGTGATTTGGCTTGTGCTTCCAGAAAGTAATTAATAACTAGGTTTTTTAAACAGATTTTTAAAAAAGCTAAATTTTCTAGTTGTTCAAGTCTTGAGGATGGAGAAGAAAAATTATATGCATTATATAATGTCAGTAAATATATATGTATGCATATATATATATATACATTTCTAGAAACTCCAGAATGGGAAATTTAGATACTCAGGTGAGACTGCATGAAGGGTGCATTATACATCTGAATAAGCCTGATATATGGTGGTGCTGGTAGTCAGTACCATCCACAGTGTTGATATTACCACTGAATTTTTAAATGAATGTGATTGATGGAAAAGTATCCATTTGTTGAAAGCAGCTTGACTTAAAAAATACCCTAGTGGCTGAACTCCTATTTGTGGATTTTAGTGATGACTCTGTTCACTTACATATCAGAAGTTCACTGGCTGCCATCATACAAAACTGTTATGTCATGCCCTGACATATTGTGTATGTCATTTATTATTTAAGAGCCTAGAGAGGTGGATGTGACTTCTTATAAAAGCTTTCCACAGTACACAGATAATCACACAAGTAATTAACTATGGCTGAAATACATGTTACAGAGGAAAAGTAACGCTTGACTGGAGGGTATGTACAGTAGCAGGGAAAACTGATGGATCTGGGTAATCACAGAAGATTTTCTGAGACAGAAACATTTTAAACTTAAAGCCAGAGGATTGAGAAGATAAAGCCAAAAAAAAAAAAAAAAAAGGTGTAGAACATGTCTAGACAAAGGAGCTGGCTGTGATAACATGCTGAGGCAGAAGAGATGGACTCACTAGAAGAAATGATAAAGGACCTCCTTGCCAGGAACTTTGGAGAAGGCAATGATACCCCACTCCAGTACTCTTGCCTGGAGATTCCCATGGGTGGAGGAGCCTGGTAGGCTGCAGTCCATGGGGTTGCTGAGTCAGACACGACTGAATGACTTCACTTTCGCTTTTCACTTTCATGCATTGGAAAAGGACATGGCAACCCACTCCAGTGTTCCTGCCTGGAGAATCCCAGGGATGGGGGAGCCTGGTGGGCTGCTGTCTATGGCTTGCACAGCGTTGGGCAGCAGCAGCAGTGAGGAACCTACTGAGGGTACATCACATAATCATAATCATTTTGAGATATGAGTTGAGGGCAGAGCAAAATTTCCTATAAGACAGGGTAAAGAATTCAAGTAAGCAAGTACAATATGATAATTGTGGGGAAAATACAAAGGAAATATGAAAGGACTGTGAGTTACTGGGTCTTAACGAGTTTTGAAGGTCAGAGGTTTCACAGGGGAAATGCGTGGAGGAGTGTAGTTTTTCACACATACCTGCTCTCCTAATGAAGTTGCATCAGTGAAGGGTTCATGGTTAACCAAGACCTACCTGCTATAGTGCCATCATCTTTGGAAGAAGTGACAGCAACTGATAAATCTACAGTGAAGTTTTCGGAGCTAAAGGACAGAGCAGAAATTAGAAATAACTATTGCAGGACCAGGTCTCAATAGGCACACAGTTTTCAGGCAGTCTACATCAAAGACTAAACTGGGCCACAGCAGGGTGCAGTTGAATAAAGTAATTGTATAAAGTCTGATTTTAGGTGAATCTTTAATGTTTTTATTTAAATTCATTGCACCAAACCTTCCTTTCAGTTTTACTAGTAAGTGTTTAACTACCTACTATTAAGAAAACAAACAAGCAAATAAACAAGCAAACAAAAAACCAAAAATAAAAACCAAGTTTGAAACATTCACCAGTCTCTATAGTGTAAATATTCTCACCTTGGTATTCCAGTCTGCCAATCTGTAGTCACTGAATGTGAATTTCGGAAGTGATGGGAATTATTTCTATCAACATTATCTTGATAATCATTTTTCTTGAACTTTAGTTTACCATTGTGTTATCTTTGCTGACAGAAGTAGATGTGGAATGCTAATTAAAAAGCATATGCATGATTCAGTGTCTTTGCATCTTCTAAAAGGAAAAATACCCTCAATGGTTTCCTAGTATCATTCACATATGTTGAGAGAAAATGCATTTCTTCATAATCACAGATAATCTGCCAGTGACTTGCCTTCAATTCTAACATTAAGATATGAACCAAAATGATGGTATCTAAAATGTGAAGTGTTGCAATGCATTTTATATTCAGTGAAAAGACACTTCACATAGACATACAGTGGTAATATAGGCATAGACAGATGTGTGATATACCCTGCAATTATAACCTATGATTTTACTGTAACATGTTATATAATATTAAATGTGCAATACTGTTAAGTATTATTCATATGAAGAACTTCAGTTTCAATTAGATCTTCACTTACCTTGGGTTATTTATATTTGCTTAAATTACACATAGTCAGGTATATATAGACCTGTGACATAGCAGTGTCTCTCACATACATTCTATCCATTCCCCACATTTTCTGTTTCAGTATCTAAATTCTATTCTCCTTCCAGATTCTCTCTAAGTCTTCTCTCTTTCTGGAACATCATTCTAACTGCCCTGGTTACAGTGATCTCTTTCTTCTTTTACCCCATGACAGTTTTTCTCTTCCATCATTGCCTTTGCTTTGTAACTGAAAATGCTTTATAGAATTAAATGGCTGCATGCACACATGCATGCATACACACACATTAATATATACATATTCATAGACAAATACTTGTATGTACATTATGTACATATATATACACAGATGTATATCTGTGTCTATGCCCATGTAAACATGTGTTAAGTGCATTAAATATATACATTAAATATTCAGTAAGTCAACTGAAATACATCATTTAAAAGTAAATAATATAATTATGTTCATTGAGATATTGAGACATTTTATTTGTTTCAGTTATCTACTGCTCTTATAACAAACAATTAAAAACCTTATGACTTAGGCAAGACCATTTCAATATCTCTTATGGTTTCTGTTGATTAACTGAGGTCCACTGAGTACTTCTCTACAGGGTCTCACTGAGTCTCATGTAGCTGCAGTCAGATGGGCCTGCGACTGGGTCAAGGGGTCTGCTGAGCTGCTCCTTTTCTCTGTCATCTTCAGAGTGTCTCCTCCCTCACAGGAGGTCTCTGAGTGTTTTCTCCAGTAGGACAGCTAAATGCTTACATGGAACATGGCAGCTGCCCACCCTTCTTAAGGTTTAGCCAGAACATGCAGTGTCACTTCCTCCACCTCCTATGGTTTAAGCAGATATTGGGCCAGCTTTAATTACATTACTCCTTGACTAGGGAAATAGCAAAGAAATGTGTGCACATCTTTAATTTACCACAGTAATCTTCACTGACAATTCTATAGGTGAAACTCAGCAGAGTTTAGGGGCCAAAGTTTTCCTGGAAATGATTTCATCACATCCCACCCATTTACAAATGAAGGTACTGAATAAAGGCATGACGAGGCAGAGATGGGTCGATGATCCTGATTGTAAGTCGTTATACTTTACAGCACATTTCAGAAAGTGCCTAGCAAATAGTAAGCATGTCCATTTGGGTCCTTAGATAAGCAGAAATCAAAATGGTATTAAATTGTTCAGGAAACAGAGGAAAAACCAGTAAGTAAAAATTGGGCAAGGGAGATGAAAAGAATGAAGAGGCCCATCCAACCACTATTCAGGTCTGACCCAGGGTAAAGGAAAGAGGGAAAAAGGAGACTGTTTGTTGGAAGAGGCTTTGTTGCCATACTAAGAAAAGGTCAACAAAGGTATGAGAAATCCTCAGTTGCCCTTAAACCAAAATCATCATCAGAAGGCCCAGGAGTCTCCCAAGAATCCCCCAACTTAGTGTCTTTGCCTTGTGTAGTCACTGGCTGGGGGCAACCTGTGGGGATTATGGCCCCCAAGCAAACCTCGTAGAGCTTAGCCGCTGGTGCTGTCAGGTCATTTTGCTTCATGTAATTGAAGATAGGAGATCTACTTCCATGGCTAACACAGTAGATGGTCTATAACACTTGATGATATAGAGATTCACTATTAAATACATGTAAGAATTCTAATCTTTTCCTTTGATAAGGATCAAATTACTTCCTTGTTATAAACTTCTCTTAGTTTTTAAAAGTCACTAAAACTTGAAAGGGATTTCAGAGAATATTATAGACAATGATTCTACCAATATATATTTAATTAATGATACATACCAACCTTTTGTTCTGTATCCAGTTTATTTTGTCCCAGGAAATGTTTAATGTCTCACAGTCACAGAGAATATCTTCATGCAAAAGAACATAAAGGCATGTATTCACATTTCTAAAACAATAAATTAGATTCTAGAACACTATTTGCAAACTGACCACAAGTTTATTGCTCTAATGAATTAAAAATGTAAATGTATTGAATGAAAAAAGATATTGTGCATTAACTTTTTTGGGAAAAAATATTGTTTTAAGTGGAGGCACTTAATGAAATATTTCTAAACTTTCTGGACTGTTCTGGTATACATAATCAGGTATAAATAGCTTAGCTAAGTATTACATGATGACTACCTAGATAATAAAATGGTGATATATTGTATAGATACATCTCTGTATTAGTTACAGAATTTGACGCTCTTCTTGTTGGGTTGAAGGAAACTCCTTGTAGGTCAATTCTAAGTCTTTTAAGTAGTGGAGATTGAGACACTCAACAAAGGGCAGGTCTCCACTCTGTTCAGTTTTTGTGTTCTGACAATCTTCCCAAACATGTTCTCCTTCTACCTCCTTCAATATCTATGTCTAGACGAAGAAGAAAAGCATTTTCCTACTCACCAAAAGCATTATACCATTCTGAGAGTCTGCCACTTCTGAAGGTTAAGGACTAAGTATTAAAGACTGAAAAGCACATTGTACTGTTAGAATAACTTCCCTGGTGGCTCAGTGGTAAAGAACTTGCCTGCCATGCAGGAGATGTGCGTTTGATGCCTCAGTCAGGAAGATCCCCTGGAGAAGAAAATGAAAACCCACTCCAGTACTCTGGCCTAGGAAATCCTGCGGACAGGAGCCTAGAGGTCTACAATCCATGGGGTTGCAAAGAGTCGGACATGACATAGTGACTAAACAGCAACTGTTCCTAATACACTTCACCTGAGTCTTGGCCACTCTTGGAATGGTAATAATCAGTCAGCTCAGTTCAGTCACTAACTTGGGTCAGATTCTTTGCAACCCCATGAAACACAGCACTCAAGGCCTCCCTGTTCATCACCAACTCCTGGAGTCCACCCACACCCATGTCCATTGAATCAGTAATGTCATCCAACTATCTCATTCTCTGTCGTCTCCTTCTCCTCCTGCTTTCAATCTTTCCCAGCCTTCGGGTCTTTTCAAACGAGTCGGCTCCTTGCGTCAAGTGGCCAAAGTAATGGAGTTTCAGCTTCAACATTAGTCTTTCCAATGAATATTTAGGACTGATTTCCTTTAAGATGCACTGGTTGGATCTCCTTGCAGTCCAAGGAATTCTCAAGAATCTTCTCAACCCCACAGTTCAAAAGCATCAATTCTTTGGTGCTCAGCTTTCTTTATAGTCCATTTCTCATATCCATACACGACTACTGGAAAAAACATAGCCTTGACTAGATGGATCTTTGTTGGCAAAGTAACATCTCTACTTATTAATATGCTGTCTAGGTTGGTCATAACTTTTCTTCCAAGGAGTGTCTATTAATTTCATATCTGCAGTCACAATCTGCAGTAATTTTGGCGCCCTCCAAAATAACATCTGCCACTGTTTCCCCATCTATTTGTCATGAAGTGTTGGGACTGGATGCCATGATCTTAGTTTTCTGAATGTTGAGTTCTAAGCCAGCTTTTTCACTGTCCTCTTTCACTTTCATCAAGAGGTTTTTTTTAGTTCTTCTTCACTTTCTGCCATAAGGGTGGTGTCATCTGCATATCTGAGGTTATTGATATTTCTCCTGGCAATCTTAATCCCAGCTTGTGCTTCTTCCAGCCTAGCATTTCTCATGATGTACCCTGCATAAAAGTTAAGTAAGCAGGGTGACAATATACAGCCTTGACATACTCCTTTTCCTATTTGGAACCAGTCTGTTGTTCCATGTCCAGTTCTAACTGTTGCTTCCTGACCTGCATATAGGTTTCTCAAGAGGGAGGTGAGGTGGTCTGGTGTTCCCATCGCTTTCAGAATTTTCCACAGTTTATTGTGATCCACACAGTCAAAGGCTTTGGCATAGTCAATAAAGTAGAAATAGGTGTTTTTCTGGAACTCTTTTGCTTTTTTTGATAATCCAGCGGATGTTGGCAATTTGATCTCTGGTTCCTCTGCCTTTTCTAAAACCAGCTTGAACATCTGGAAGTTCATGGTTCACGCATTGCTAAAGGCTGGCTTGGAGAATTTTGATCATTACTTTACTAGCATGTGCTGCTACTAAGTCGCTTCAGTCATGTCCGACTCTGTGCGACCCCATAGACAGCAGCCCACCAGGCTCCCCTGTCCCTGGGATTCTTCAGGCAAGAATACTGGAGTGGGCTGTCATTTCCTTCTCCAATGCATGAAAGTGAAAAGTGAAAGTGAAGTTCCTCAGTCATGTCTGACTCTTAGTGACCTCATGGACTGCAGCCTACCAGGCTCCTCCGTCCATGGATTTTCCAGGCAAGAGTACTGGAGTGGGGTACTAGTATGTGAGATGAGTGCAATTGTGAGGTAGTTTGAGCAATGCCTTTCTTTGGGATTGGAATGAAATCTAACTTTTTCCAGTCCTGTGGCCACTGCTGACTTTTCCAATTTGCTGGCTTGTTGAGTGGGACCAAACTATGGTGGAGGTAATGAAGATAATGGTGACCTTTTTCAAAAGACTTCATGCATGTACTGCTACATTCAGTGCCCCCAAGCCTGCCTAATAATGGTAACATTTTTATAAGATTTATTAGTTTAAACTTATACACCTCAGTGACTCACACATGAAATTCTCTGAGACGGCTTTACATGTGGACTGTGGTGATTTTTGTCACCTTATAGAGACTATTGTTTCCTTAATAAAAGACCTCAATTTCTGAGTATTTGTGGACAGCTGGAATTCATCTTTTTTTCAAGTCAAAACTTTGGTTTTGAAATCAATTAGATTTCATTATCAATTAAAATGGCTCTGGAAAAGGGAGAGCTTCCAGCAAAGAAAAATTAACTATATAAATATGCATTTCAGTGTTTATGGCATCATCTGAATACATGTAAATTTGAATCCTTGGGACCAAGATATCTTAAATAACCATTATTGGAGTCCACAGAACCAGTGACAAAGACTTACCAGAGCTTACTGTTGAAAGGTTTCCCTTTTTCCTATACTGGAGTGGGCTGTCATTTCCTTCTCCAATGCATGAAAGTGAAAAGTGAAAGTGAAGTTCCTCAGTCATGTCTGACTCTTAGTGACCTCATGGACTGCAGCCTACCAGGCTCCTCCGTCCATGGATTTTCCAGGCAAGAGTACTGGAGTGGGGTACTAGTATGTGAGATGAGTGCAATTGTGAGGTAGTTTGAGCAATGCCTTTCTTTGGGATTGGAATGAAATCTAACTTTTTCCAGTCCTGTGGCCACTGCTGACTTTTCCAATTTGCTGGCTTGTTGAGTGGGACCAAACTATGGTGGAGGTAATGAAGATAATGGTGACCTTTTTCAAAAGACTTCATGCATGTACTGCTACATTCAGTGCCCCCAAGCCTGCCTAATAATGGTAACATTTTTATAAGATTTATTAGTTTAAACTTATACACCTCAGTGACTCACACATGAAATTCTCTGAGACGGCTTTACATGTGGACTGTGGTGATTTTTGTCACCTTATAGAGACTATTGTTTCCTTAATAAAAGACCTCAATTTCTGAGTATTTGTGGACAGCTGGAATTCATCTTTTTTTCAAGTCAAAACTTTGGTTTTGAAATCAATTAGATTTCATTATCAATTAAAATGGCTCTGGAAAAGGGAGAGCTTCCAGCAAAGAAAAATTAACTATATAAATATGCATTTCAGTGTTTATGGCATCATCTGAATACATGTAAATTTGAATCCTTGGGACCAAGATATCTTAAATAACCATTATTGGAGTCCACAGAACCAGTGACAAAGACTTACCAGAGCTTACTGTTGAAAGGTTTCCCTTTTTCCTCTTATAGACATCTTGCTGTGGCAGATGTTTATTATCTTTCTCTGCTGCTCATTGTGACCAAATCTTCTATGTGTGGTGATACTACTTTATTTGAATTGACTGGAAAAAAAGCTTTTCTTAGATGAATTGTTATCCAGTCATGAAGTAGTGAATAAATAGTATTACCCCAAAACACAGAAACTCCTCTCCCATCTCAAAAAGTATCTTGTTTGCTACTATCTCACACTTTGGGCTTTAAACTTCAGTGAGGTTTTTTTTTTTTTTTTTGCCAGCAATTTGATTTTTGGTTGGAAAAGAACATTTTCATAGATGTCATCTCCTCCCTTTCAGGGAAGTACCTGACAATTTTTGGATAGACTCATTGTCAATATTGATGATCTTTGAAGGAACAGATGAAACAACTTTGATCACCAATCATATTAATAATTAATCATATCAATAGTTCAAATGTGACTTAATTTCTCTGCCTCAGCTCAATCTAAGATCATATATCTCTCCATGAATGGTGAAAAATAAAGGCAGTATCAAAGCATAAAATGTATCCTGATCTTAAAACCGTTTTCTGTATGGATCCACAGTTACAAAATGGACATCATTTTTAAGAAGTGCCTTTGAAGAAACTACTATTAATCATGTTACTTGTCTAATCAACTTAATTATGAAATCAAGATCAGTACATCTTGATAATAATTATGTACATAGTTTTTACAAATTAAAATTTGTGCATATGGCAAATTCAGAATTTTGGATAGGTCAATTATACTGTTTATTTCTGTTTTTTTTTTTTTTTTTCTTTCCTTTTGAACTCTGAAAATTATCTTAGGTAGGCAGAGATATGTACACAAAGCACCTTTCTACACATGTAAGCATGAAGATTTAAATTTAATTTCCACATTTATGAAGCATTTATGAAGGTACACATATGATGACCATTGTGCTGTTTTTAAATTACATTTTAACTCTCATCATGTAAAACTGCATGCAAACAAATAATTTTAAAAGATGTTTAGTATTTTAATGTATTTTATTGCATAATGATTTGTAGTTTATTATTGATAATAATTTTTTAATAATAACGTTAGACATATAACAGCTACATTTATTTGTTTATATTCAAATCACTGAGTGATCTTACCTGGTTTATTCTATACATTGATTACTCACAAATGCAGGCAGAGATATTTGAGTCCTAATCTTTGTTCTGTATGGCTTTGTCATTTTTGGAGAATATCAAGGATCAAACTGACTCAATGGACATACGTTTGAGCAAACTTCGGAAGCTGGTGATGGACAGGGAAGTCTGGCATGCTGCAGTCCATGAGGTTGCAAAGAGTCGGACATGACTGAGTGAACTGAACTGAAGTATCAAATTGGGGAGCAAAATTATATCTTGCCAAAGATGCATTTTTTTGTCTAGGTATGAAATATCTCCCAAATATCAGTGATGTGAATTCTTTTGTTAAATATATTGAGAATACACTAAAAATATTACCATCCAAGTGTGAGAAGACTGAAAAAAGAAATTCCAAATACTCTGTAATACTTCAGTCTCTCCCCTTTAACATAATAGAAAATAATAATGAACTTATATTCAAGATTTTGTTTAGTTATTTTAAAAAATCCAGTACTGTATATGCAGCTGAATAAAAGATTCAAATGCATTATGTGCTGGAAAAAAAAATATATATATATAGTTTCCCCTGCCCCAAATTGCCATTTCATATGATTGTGTTGAAAAGTTAAAATTTTTCATTCATATGCTATTATCTGCTGAAATTTTAGAATACAGTATCTTGGCCATTAATGAGTTTCTATGCAAATGCAGTTTTATTTTATTTTTCTGCAAATACAAAATGGGCTTTTTTTTCTCTTGAAATTCTTTCCTATGAGTGTGCAGTGCTAAAAGGCTACCAGACACACTCTGGAGAAATGAGCTGGTGTAACTTACTTTATTACCTGCTTATCAATATGTAGAGAGGTATGCTTGAAACTACATAAAGACTACAAAAGATATGTTTTGAAATACTTGAGCTTTTATCTAATTTTTAAATAATTTTATTAGTTGAAATAAATCTATGTATTTGATCTAATTCTAAATTACATATTTCTGACTGTAACTCAGAAAACTAATTCTGTGGATAGGGAGCTTCCAGTGATGGTTGGGATCGTCACAATCTTGGGCCAAAAGTTGAAATTTTCAGCAGTTGTCATTGCCATGCCATGTGCCACACACAGGTGATTAACATGATACAATAATTAGTAGACATGACTCCAATTTAAAGGGCTTATTGAAGGAGATGGATTGATGGTTAGATACAAAATAAACAGATCAGTATATTGCATGTGTCACAGTAAAAATATACTTTAGTATTATTGAAGTAGCAGAGAATGCTGTGGGAAGGTAAGTGTAATTTTTACCCTGTTCTAGAAATCATACATATGAATAGAATTTGAATACAAGATTATAGTAATATGATAAGTCAACATCCAATCAGAGAGGTTCAGACAAAGATGTAACATCTTAAATCTAAAAAAGGGGTAGCAGGATTTGAGAGTGAAGAAAAGCAGAAAAATTTTTTGGGTCACATTGGAAGACCATTTTGATGATTGTATGAATGATATTTGTAACACTTTGATGTTTGACTCTGTTGCTGAAACTCGGCCTCTGTTCACTGGTGTCTAATAGAAACATGGAGACAGAATTTTGGATGAAGTAGAAAAGAGTAGCTGTTATTGCTTTGCCAGGCAAAGGGGTCCACATGAGGTTGATGCCCTCAATACTGTGTGACCCACCCTGAAATGGGTAGTGAGGATTTTTATAGTCTTCAACAAGCGGGATGTGATCAGCTCCTGGACAATTCTTGGATTGTTTGGCATCAAGGTGAAATTTTCAAGCATCATCAACCTCCTGGTTTCAACCAGTCTATAGTTTATGTTCTTGCTGTCAGCAGAGGTCTGCTTCCTGGAAAAAACAGTTCAGGAGTCAGGCCTTTATTTGTATCTTTCAGGGAACTGGGAGTTTGGTGATTCTGTCATGTGGGAGAATTATAGTCTAAATTGTTCCCAGTTCCCAGCCCAACAGCTATTCTTTGTTTCTACATCTTGACATTTCCCAGTCATTAACTCTGGAGTCAGTATTTTACTTCAAAAGACAAGGACACAGGGGCTTGTCCACTGTTTCAATTGGAAAACAAAACAAAACAAAACAGCTCCTGAACATCAAACCAGACTTTTCCAGTGCCTCTCACCTGGGCCCTATGTAAAGGAAGCCCAGGTGTTCCCTCTTTAGCACTAATAGAGGATTCAAGTCAGCCGATCTCCTGCCTTCCAGCCTTCCCCCAACAATAAAGGCCTCAACCCAGCCCACTTTCCTGGCTCCCTCCAGCCTTCTTTGGCCTGTTGGTGACTGCTCTGCGTGTCCCAGAGGGGTTTCCCTGGTGGTGCAGAGGTTAAAACACCTGCCTGTAATGTGGGATTAGACCTGGGTTCGATCCCTGGGTTGGGAAGATCCCCTGGAGAAGGAAATGGCAACCCACTCCAGTATTCTTGCCTGAAGAATCCCATGGACAGAGGAGCTTGGTGGGCTACAGTCCATGAGTTACAAAGAATCGGACATGACTGAGTGACTTCACTCACTCACTCACTATCCCAGAGACCTCCATTATGTATGTAATAAATTTTTTCATACTTTCTTGGTGTGTGTGTGTATCATCTGTCTCGATGTTCAAACCAACTTTTGGGTGAAGATTTCTCCAGTTTTTGCAAAGGGACCTGGCTACAAAATTGTTGCAGAGACTTTAACTGAGAAACTTCCAGATTTTTACCATAGTTTACTAGATATTTATGTTTTGTTTGATTCTTAAAAAAAAAAAAAAAAGAATAGTGAAATGGGCTATAATCATAGTGAAGGTCTGGAGTCCTAATTTTTCACTTATGCCTGTTGAATTTAAGTTTCAATTGTGTAGTCCATTTTTGCCTTTGGAATTCAGGAGAGAATATAACAGTCAAGATCACTTTAATATAAGAAATAGCTGAAAGCATGAGAAAGTTCAGAGTCAGCCAGGAAAAAAAAAATTATTTTTGTACTAAAAGAATGGAATCATTCATATTTCATATAGTTTAGCTTTTTCTTTTAAATTTTCTTCATGGATATAGTGGAAGCAAACTACTCTTTTTTACCTATTAAATTGAAATGAAAATGCCATTGAGCATTAAATTTAAAGAACTAATCTTAAAAACAGATGAGGTCTCTCATTTTATATAACTATATAGCCACTTCTCAAGTTTTTTTTTGTTGTTGTTGTTAAGTGTTTTAACTTCAGAACTAAACTAGCAGCTTACAACATATATGCTAATTATAAATATTCCTTTGCATTTAAAATGTTTTAATAGTATGGATTATGCAGAACTAAATACTGGTTTTCTCACAAATCTATGTAAAATTTGAAAACTTTTCGCTAAGTTGTGTCTGATTGTTTGGGACTCCCTGGACTGCAGCCCACCAGGCTTCTCTGTCCATGGGATTCTCCAGGCAAGAATACTGGAGTGGGTTGCCATTTCCTTCCCCAGGGATCTTCCTGACCCAGAATTGAACCCAAGCCTCCTGCTTTGCAGGCAGATTCTTTACCCATAGCTACAAGGGAAGCCTGCACCCACTGTTGAATGAATACAGTAAGAAAAAATAGAATCTTTGAGTCTGTATTCCACTTTAGGCAATGCTGAGCACTTATTTCACCAAACCATATTACAAGGTGGGAAAGAAAACACAAAAATGAGGGTAAAGTTTCTCCCCTGATATTGCATTGCTGTGTAAGACTGAAAATGTTTGAAATACAGAGCCCTTCTCCACGTTGAGTGAAACTCTGCTCAGATTATTTTGTTCTTCCTTATTCTTTCAGTCACTTAAAAGTATTTGGTTTTAATTACCTTCTTTTTCAAAAGCAATTCTGCATCTGAGCATACTGTCTTTAGATAGTACTATGCCGCTGTTCATTTGATTAATTCAGTTCTATTCTCTGATTAACTTATTCAGATGGATGGGTAATTCAATTTCTTTGTGCAGTAGGGTCATTTTGGTAAACAAGGGGAGCACAAAAGCAACCTGAAGTTAATGTATTTTTTATTACTTTTGATGAAAAGTTCTAAAAAATATGAAAATGTAAAATTAAACAGTATACCTATGTAAAAAAATTATTGTTAAACTTAGTTCCATTCCTGCCAATTATAAAAATATTTATATTAAAATCTTAATTATAACTAAATGACAAACACTTTTCCTGTATTTAATGTTAACCCTCAGATTTATCTTTTTTACTTACATGAAAAAGTCTTGAAGTCAGAAAATTAGACTACTTATTCATTAAAGTTAAACTTTTATTAAAGTTAAACTTTAATAACCCATTGCCTCTTTTTAAAACCTGAAATATTTAGAATCAACTTTTTACAAATATATGTATAGAAATGAAACTAGTTGATTTCTATCAGATTCCCTACACAATTCCAGGTGAAAAATACTCTGTCACTAGAAACAATTCATATCTAAGTCAATCCTCACTATCATATATGAAAGAGGTACTTGAGTTCAATTACGGAAGATGTTTCTGTTACTCAGAGTAAATGAACAGAGTTAGTATATCAATTGCTCTCCTGAGAAGTTGGCACATACATTTTGTCTGAACAGGTTTTGAATATATCCTGAAAACAATTTAGAGAACATTGTATACTTTAACTGAAATCATCTGGCAGTATAGGTCATCATAACAGGATCACATAAAGGGAAAAGCATAATGAAAATGTGATTTTAAATACAGTGTATAGACTTTTATTCTGGTTAGTTTTTCCTGGGAGAGGCCTTTCTCGGGGAGAACAGATTGTTCTGGTTTCAAAACCGTGACTTTTCTCAGCTACCTGTTGTAAGCTCAGCAGATATTCTGTAAAGTTCACTGTGAGAACCTGGTGGAGCTCATGAAGGTAGGTCTCTCAAAGTCATGGGAGGCTCCCAGTGACTGGGTACCCTTATCATTTTTAACTCAAAATCTCCCATGCTGGCCAGCAGCATTTGTCTATTCCCATTCTGGCTTTCCTTACCCGAGTGCTACCCTAGTGCTAGGAGGAATAGACTCTCAAAATGAACATTGGAGAAAATTCCCCTTGCACTTCTAGCAGAATATCAAAGACTCTATTTTGAGATACACTAGGGCACTCTGGTCTCCTTAGCAAGACCTGCCCTCAAAAGTTAATTTACCAGAGCTTAACTTTTTTGGGTAGTATCAAAGTGTAACTGATCTGGGGAAAGGAAATTACCCAACCCCAGCCCACTGTATCCATGCTGTCCCACTTAAGGAGTGTTGACTTAATAAAAGATGCACAAAGAACCAGCTTTTGACTTTGTGGATTTTTGCTATAGTCTCTTTTGTTTCTTTTGCATTTATTTCTGCCCTAATTTTTAAGATTTCTTTCCTTCTACTAACTCTGGGATTCTCCATTTCTTCCTTTTCTAGTTGCTTTAGTTGTAGAGTTAGGTTATTTATTTGACTTTTTTCTTGTTTCTTGAGGTATGCCTGTATTGCTATGAAGTTACCTCTTAGCACTGTTTTTATAGTGTCCCACAGGTTTTGAGTTGTATTTTCATTTTCATTCACTTCTATCCATATTTTGATTTCTTTTTTGATTTCTTCTGTGATTTATTGGTTATTCAGAAGTGTGTTGTTCAGCCTCCAAATGTTGGGATTTTTAATAGTTTTTCTTCTGTAATTGAGATCTAATCTTAATGCATTATGGTCAGAAAAGATGCTTGGAATGATTTCAATTTTTTGAATTTATCAAGATTAGATTTATGGCCCAGGATGTGATCTATCCTGGAGAAGGTTCCGTGAGCACTTGAGAAAAAGGTGAAATTCATTGTTTTGGCGTGAAATGTCCTATAGATATCAATTAGGTATAACTGGTCTACTGTATTATTTAAAGTTTGCATTTCTTTGTTAATTTTCTGTTTAGTTGATCTGTCCATAGGTGTGAGTGGGGTATTAAAGTCTCCCACTATTATTGTGTTATTAATAATTTCTCCTTACATACTTGTTAGCATTTGTCTTACGTATTGCAATGCTCCCATGTTGGGTGCATATATATTTATAATTGTTATATTTTCTTCCTGGATTGATCCTTTGATCATTATGTAGTGGCCTTCTTTGTCTCTTTTCACAGCCTTTGGTTTAAAGTCTATTTTATCGGATATGAGTATTGCTACTCCAGCTTTCTTTTGGTCTCTATTTGCATGGAATATCTTTTTCCAGCCCTTAACTTTCAGTCTGTATGTGTCCCTTGTTTTGAGGTGGGTCTCTTGTAGGCAGCATATGTAGGGGTCTTGTTTTTATATCCAAGAAACAAAAGAGACCATAGCAAAAATCAACAAAGCCCAAAGCTGGTTCTTTGAAAGGATAAATAAAATTGACAAACCATTAACCAGATTCATCAAAAAACAAAGGAAGAAAAATCAAATCAATAAAATTAGAAATGAAAATGGAAAGATCACAACAGACAACACAGAAATACTAAGGATCATAAGAGACTACTATCAGCAACTATATGCCAATAAAATGGACAACGTGGAAGAAATGGACAAATTCTTAGAAAATTACAACTTTCCAAAACTGAACCAGGAAGAAATAGAAAATCTTAACAGACCCATCACAAGCACAGACATTGAAACTGTAATCAGAAATCTTCCAGCAAACGAAAGAGCAGGTCCAGATGGCTTCACAGCTGAATTCTACCAAAAATTTAGAGAAGAGCTAACACCTATTCTACTCAAACTCTTCCAGAAAATTTCAGAGGAAGGTAAACTCCCAAACTCATTCTATGAGGCCACCATCACCCCAATAACAAAACCTGAAAAAGATGCCACAAAAAAAGACAACTACAGGCCAATATCACTAATGAACATAGATGTAAAAATTCTTAACAAAATTCTAGCAATCGGAATCTAACAACACATTAAAAAGATCATACACCATGACCAAGTGGGCTTTATCCCATATCCTCAAATTAATCAATGTAATTCACCACATTAACAAAGTGAAAAATAAAAGCCATATGATTATCTCAATAGATGCAGAAAAAGCCTTTGACAAAATTCAACATCCATTTATGATAAAAAAAAAAAAAAAAAAACTCTCCAGAAAGCAGGAATAGAAGGAACATACCTCAACATAATAAAAGCTACATATGACAAACCCCCAGCAAACATTATCCTCAATGGTGAAAAATTGAAAGCATTTCCTCTAAAGTCAGGAAAAAGACAACGGTGCCCACTTTCACTGCTACTATTCAACGTAGTTCTCAAAGTTTTGGCCACAGCAATCAGAGCAGAAAAAGAAATAAAAGGAATTGAAATTGAAAAAGAAGAAGTAAAACTGTCACTGTTTGCGGATGACATGATCCTCTACATAGAAAACCCTAAAGACTCCACCAGAAAATTACTAGAGCTAATCAATGAATATAGTAAAGTTGCAGAATATAAAATCAACATACAGAAATTCCTTGCATTTCTATACACTAATAATGAGAAATTAGAAAAAGAAATTAAGGAAACAATTCCATTCACCACTGCAACAAAAAGAATAAAATACTTAGGAATATATCTACCTAAAGAAACTAAAGACCTATATATAGAAATTATAAAACACTGATGAAAGAAATCAAAGAGGAAAAATATACCATGTTCATTGATCAGAAGAATCAATGTAGTGAAAATGAGTATACTACACAAAGAAATCTATAGATTCAATGCAATTCCTATCAAGCTTCCAACGGTATTTTTCACAGAGCTAGAACAAATAATTTCACAATTTGTATGGAAATACAAAAAACCTTGAATAGCCAAAGCAATCTTGAGAAAAAAGAATGGAACTGAGGAATCAACTTGCCTGACTTCAGGCTCTACCACAAATCCACTGTCATCAAGACAGTATGGTACTGGCACAAAGACAGAAATATAGATCAATGGAACAAAATAGAAAGCCCAGAGATAAATCCACACACCTATGGACACCTTATCTTCGACAAAGGAGGCAAGAATATACTCTAGATTAAAGACAATCTCTTTAACAAGTGGTGCTGGGAAAACTGGTCAACCACTTGTAAAAGAATGAAACTAGATCACATTCTAATACCATACACAAAAATAAACTCAAAATGAATTAAAGATCTAAATGTAAGAACAGATACTATAAAACTCCTAGAGGAGAACATAGGCAAAACACTCTCTGACATAAATCACAGCAGGATCCTCTATGATCTACCTCCAAGAATACTGGAAATAAAAGCAAAAATAAACAAATGAGATCTAATTAAAATTAAAAGCTTCTGCACAACAAAGGAAAATATAAGCAAGGTCAAAAGAAAGCCTTCAGAATGGGAGAAAATAATAGCAAATGAAGCAACTGACAAACAACTAATCTCAAAAATATACAAGCAACTTATGCAGCTCAATTCCAGAAAAATAAATGACCCAATCAAAAAATGGGCCAAAGAACTAAATAGACATTTCTCCAAAGAAGACATACGGATGGCTAAGAAACACATGAAAAGGTGCTCAACATCACTCATTATCAGAGAAATGCAAGTCAAAACCACAATGAGGTATCATTTCACACCAGTCAGAATTGCTGCCATCCAAAAGTCTACAAGCGATAAATGCTGGAGAGGATGTGGAGAAAAGGGAACCCTCTTATACTATGGGTGGGAATGCATACTAGTACAGTCACTATGGAGAACAGTGTGGAGATTCCTTAAAAAATTGCAAATAGAACTGCCTTATGACCCAGCAGTCCCACTGCTGGGCATACACATCAAGGAAACCAGAATTGAAAGAGATACGTGTACCCCAATGTTTATCGCAGTACTGTTTATAATAGCCAGGACATGAAAACAACCTAGATGTCCATCAGCAGATGAATGGATAAGAAAGCTGTGGTACCTATACACAATGGAATATTACTCAACCATTAAAAAGAATACATTTGAATCAGTTCTAATGAGGTAGATGAAACTGGAGCCGATTGTACAGAGTGAAGTAAGCCGGAAAGAAAAACACCAGTACCGTATACTAACACATATATATGGAATTTAGAAAGATGGTAATGATAAACCTGTATGTGAGACAGCAAAAGAGACACAGGTGTATAGAACGTACTTTTGGACTCTGTGGGAGAGGGAGAGGGTGGGATGATTTGGGAGAATGGCATTGAAACATGTATACTATCATGTAAGAAACGAATCACCAGTCTATGTTTGATACAGGATACCAGATGATTGAGGCTGGTGCACGGGGATGACCCAGAGAGATGATATGGGGTGGGAGGTGAGAGAGGGGTTCAGAATTGGGAACTCATGTACACCCGTGGCTGATTCATGTCAATATATGGCAAAACCAATACAGTATTATAAAGCAAAATAAAGTAAAAATAAAAAATAAATAAAAGATGCACAACACGAGAGTTGCAAGTTAAGTTTTATTTGGGGCAAAATGAGGACTGCAGCCCAGGAGACTGCACCTCAGTTAGCTCTGAGAAAACTACTCCAAATAAGTTGGGGGAAGATCAGTATATATGAGAATTTGGTGAAGAGGAAATACATGCAATGAGGCACATATTTTTCCAGATTTCTGGTTGTCTTTTGAAGATATTGCTAGTAACAAGCAACCGTTGTCACCATGAAATATTTTAGTATTCTTCTAGATATGGGGAGATATAATAATTGGGCTCATAAAAACAACTCCTGAAATTATCTAACTTATCTGGAGACCTATCCTGTCAGTTCTCCCACCTCCTCTGAGCACAGAGTGTCTCACTTCTGCTCTCCACTCTGAACTTATTTCAGAAAGTGTTGAAAATCAGCAGCTGCATCAGTGCATGATTTATTTAATCCTTGTAGAGGTAGTTTGCAAATGCCAATATGTAGTTGACAAGAGAGAGGGAAAAAAATACTTATGGCTCAGAGTACAGAGGCAGAGTCTCAATAAAAGACTGATATTTAATCACATTTATATATATATGAAATAAATGATCTAGAGGATGGAAAGAGGAATTAGGATTGTTTATCACTGAAAGATATTCTCACTATTCCTGAATCAGTATCCTGTAATTTCACTCATTGGAAAAGACTTTGATGCTAGGAGGGATTGGAGGCAGGAGGAGAAGGGGACGACCAAGGATGAGATGGCGGCATCACTGACTTGATGGACGCAAGTCTGAGTGAACTCCGGGATTTGGTGATAGACAGGGAAGCCTGGTGTGCTGTGATTCATGGGGTTGCAAGAGTCAGACACGACTAAACGACTGAATTGAACTGAACTGAACTGAATTTGGATTGCATTAGTTGTAAGTGTATATAGCAAACTCAAGGGCAACCACTAACAAAGTGTCTTTTGCTTTTCTTTTTAAAATGACTGACATACTAAGAAATAAAGAATGGAATCATAAAATATTTAAAACCACAAAAGGAAGAAAGAATAATGTCAAATACAAAGAATAGTTAAGTAGTTAGAATAGGGAAAAAAAGAGTCCAAGGTAGTGGTGGCTAAGTTACAAAGAAAGGAAACACCTTGTGAAAATACAGCAGAACAAGGTCCAAGAACCAGAGTGAGAACCTCAGGTGTATCAAACAGCCTTCCTGGCTAGCCAAATATACATAGGACAAGCTCAGAGGGAGGAGACAAAAAATATAAAAAGAGGAGCCAAAAACTGAGCCTCTCTCTTCTCTTTTCTTCTTTTGAGTCAGTCAACCCTCATGCCTTGAGGATGTATTTTCCTTTGCTTGCCAAATAAAACTGAGCTGTAACTGAGCTGGAACATTGATCCAACATTTAAACTGAGCTGTAACCAAGCCATAACACTGGTCTGCCATTGAAACTGAGCTGTAACAGAGCTTTAACACTGGTCCAGCACTTCAATTTTTGCTGCAGCAAGACAGAACTGAGGAAATTACACATTTCTCTGACATCTCTGGTGTCATTTCTCGGTTTTAACCCAGCTGAAACAATCTTGGCTTGGTCCCCATGAGATGAAGGCCAAACACATCAGAGGCTCAACTTGGTGAAAGGACGCACAGTGGAAGCTGAACATGAAGAAAACCCAGTGCAGTGGAAGTGACAAGAAGCCCAGTGTGCTGAAAACTGTGGCAGCTAAACAAACAAACAAAAAAACTTGGCAGAAAGCTCTTGCAGCTCAATCTCAGATTCCATAAGACCTCCGGTTAAGGTAGGAGGTCCTTGCTCTTATGGCTAGAAGGATATATGGCTAAAAATTTTAATTCCTTTACAGTCTCTCATGTCTTGTTTCCTCGAACCCCCTGAGAACAGGAAAGCAGCAGTGGGTGCAATTGAGGGATTCTGGCAGGAGCTACACCCCAGTGTGTCCCAAAGGTTCTCCTATCTGCTGTGCCTTAGTAGCTCTTACCCAAGTGGGTAATGGTTCTTCTGTCCTTAATTTTCTTTGTGCAAAGGATCAGGCCAATGAAACCTGTGAGCACAGGTCAGGTGTTTAGCAGATTTTCCAGCAGGTTATGAAGGGGATTCCTTGGCATGTTTTTCCCACTCTTTTTTCTTCTGTCCTTCAGCTCCTCTCTCGACCTAAGCCACTGCTTACAATGTATTTGGCAGATCATCATCTTTCCATTTCTCAAAGCTGTGTTTGAAACTATTTACATAAGATTGGGACTCAAACTTACATGACAGGTACTCTGTGCTATGCTTAGTCACTCAGTTGTATTTGACTGGGACTTGAGCCCAGTCAACACCTAGAGTCCCAGGTCTTAGGAATTAATGAAGCTCAAGCTCCTGATGTCTCATTGCAAAAAAATTCAGTGAGAGACACAGATATAGGTAAGAGGTGAATTTGTTCATTTTAGAGAGAAGCCAGTCTTCCCTGGTGGCTCAGAGGTTAAAGCATCTGCCTCCAATGCAGGAGACCCAGGTTCAATCCCTGGGTTGGGAAGATCCCCTGGAGAAGGAATTGGCAATCCACTCTAGTATTCTTGCCTGGAGAATCCCATGGACAGAGAAGCCTAGTAGGTTACAGTCCATGGGGTCGCAGAGTCAGACACGACTGAGTGACTTCACCTTCCTTCCTTCCTTCCTTATAGAGAAGCCAAGTCCAAGGAGCAGTGGCTGCACAGGCACAGGAGGGCCAAGAGGAGCTACTCCACATTCAAGGTCAGGAGGGGCAGTCATGAGGAGATAGCCTTCATCCAAGTGGTTGCCCTTTGCTGGAGTAGCCGTGAAGAGACATCCCAAGTCCAAGATAAGAGAAACCCAAGTAAGATGGTAGGTGTTGTGAGAGGACATCAGAGAGCAGACACATTGAAACCATAACCACAGAAAACTAGTCAGTCTGATCACACGGACCACAGTCTTGTCTAACTCAGTGAAACTAAGCCATGCTGTGTGGGGCAACCCAAGATGGACAGGTCATGGAGGAAAGGTCTGACAGAATGTGGTCCACTGGAGAAGGGAATGGCAAACCACTTCAGTATTCTTGCCTTGAGAACCCCATGAACAGTATGAAAAGACAAAATGATAGGATACTGAAAGAGGAACTCCTTGGGTTGGTAGGTGCCCAAATGCTACTGAAGATTAGTGGAGAAATAACTCCAGAAAGAAGGAAGGGATGGAGCCAAAGCAAAAACAATACCCAGTTGTGCATGTGACTGGTGATAGAAGCAAGGTCCAATGCTGTAAAGAGCAATATTGCATAGGAACCTGGAATGTTAGGTCCATGAATCAAGGAATTGGTCAAACAAAATATGGCAAGAGTGAACGTTGACATTCTAAGAACCAGTGAACAAAAATGGACTGGAATGGGTGAATTTAAATCAGATGTCCATTATATCTGCTTGTGTGGGCAAGAATCCCTTAGAAAAAATGGAGTAGCCATCATAGTCAACAAGAGAGTCTGAAATGCAGTAATTGGATGCAATCTCAAAAATGACAGAATGATCTCTGTTTATTTCCAAGGCAATCCATTCAATATCACAGTAATCCAAGCCTATGTCCAAATCAGTAATGCTGAAGAAGCTGAAGTTGAATGGTTCTATAAAGACTTACAAGACCTTTTAGAACTGCACCCCAAAAAAGATAGCCTTTTCATTACAGGGGACTGGAATGCAAAAGTAGGAAGTCAAGAAACACCTGGAGTAACAGGGAAATTTGGCCTTGGAATATGGAATGAAGCAGGTAAAAGACTTATAGAGTTTTGCCAAGAGAACACACTGGTCATAGCAAACACCCTTTTCCAACAACACAAGAGACGACTCTACACATGGACATCACCAGATGGTCAACACTGACATGAGATTGCTTATATTATTTGCAGCCAAAGATTAAGAAGCTCTATATAGTCAGCAAAAACAGGAGCTGACTGTGGTTCAGATCATGAGCTCCTTATTGCCAACTTCAGACTTAAAATGCAGAAAGTAGGAAAAACTGCTAGACCATTCAGGTATGACCTAAATCAAATCTCTTATGATTATACAGTGGAAATGAGAAATCGATTTAAGGGACTAATCTGATAGAGTGCTTGATGAACTATGGATAGAGGTTAGAGACATTGTACAGGTGACATGGATCAAGACCGTCCCCATGGAAAAGAAATGCAAAAAAGCAAAATGGCTGTCTGTGGAGGCCTTACAAATAGCTGTGAAAAGAAGAGAAGCAAAAAGTAAAGGAGAAAAGGAAAGATATAAGCATCTGAATGCAATTCCAAAGAATAGCAAGGAGAGATAAGAAAAACTTCCTCAATGATCAATGCAAAGAAATAATGGAAAAAAACAGAATGGGAAAGACTAGAGATCTCTTTCAGAAAATTAGAGATACCAAGGGAACATTTCATGCAAAGACAGGCTCGATAAAGGACAGAAATGATATGGACCTAACAGAAGCAGAAGATATTAAGAAGAGGTGGCAAGAATACACAGAAGAACTGTATAAAAAAGATCTTCATGACCAAGATAATCATGATGGTGTGATCACTCACCTAGAGCCAGACATCCTGAAATGTGAAGTGAAGTGGGCCTTAGGAAGCATCATTATGAACAGAGCTAGTAGATGTGATGGGATACAGTTAAGCTATTTCAAAAACTGAAAGATGATACTGTGAAAGTGCTGCACTCAGTGTGCCAGGAAACTTGGAAAAATTAGCAGTGGCCACAGGGCTGGAAAAAGTCAGTTTTCATTCCAATCCCCAAGAAAGGCAATGCCAAACAATGCTCAGACTACCGCACAATTGCACACATTTCACATGCTAGTAAAGTAATGCTCAAAATTCTCCAAGCCAGGCTTCAGCAATACTGGAACCGTGAACTTCCAGATGTTCAAGCTGGTATTAGAAAAGGCAGAGGAACTAGATCAAATTGTTATCACCTACTGGACCAGGAAAAAGCAAGAGAGTTCCAGAAAAACATCTATTTCTGCTTTATTGGCTATGCCTTTAACTGTGTGAATCACAATAAACTGTGGAAAATTCTGAAAGAGATGGGAATTTCAGACGACCTGATCAGCCTCTTGAGAAACCTATATGCAGGTCAGGAAGCAAGCGTTAGAACTGGACATGGAACAACAGACTTTCCAGCTAGGAAAAGGAGTATGTCAAGGCTATACATTGTCACCCTGCTTATTTAACTTATATGCAGAGTACATCATGAGAAATGCTGGGCTGGAAGAAGTACAAGCTGGAATCAAGATTGCTGGGAGAAATGTCAATAACCTCAGATATGCAGATGACATCACCCTTTTGGCACAAAGTGAAGAGGAACTAAAAAGCCTCTTGATGAAAGTGAAAGAGGAGAGTGAAAAAGTGCGCTTAAAGCTCAACATTCAGAAAACGAAGATCATGGAATCTGGTTCCCAACACTTTATGGGAAATAGATGGGGAAACAGTAGAAATAGTGTGAGACTTTATTTTGAGGGGCTCCAAAATCACTGCAGATGGTGATTGCAGCCATGAAATTAAAAGACGCTTACTCCTTGGGAGGAAAGTTATGAACAACATAGATAGCCTATTAAAAAGCAGAGCTATTACTTTGCCAACAAAGTTACGTCTGTTCAAGGCTATGGTTTTTCCAGGGGTCATGTATGGATGTGAGAGTTAGACTGTGAAGAAAGCTGAGCACTGAAGAATTGATGCTTTTGAACTGTGGTGTTGGAGAAGACTCTTGAGAATCCCTTGGACTTCAAAGAGATCAAACCAGTTCATTCTAAAGGAACTCAGTCCTGGGTGTTCATTGGAAGGATTGATGCTAAAGCTGAAACTCAAATACTTTGGCAACCTTATGCTAGGAGTTGACTCATTGGAAAAGACTCTGTTACTGTGGGGGATTGGGGGCAGGAGGAGAAGGGGACTACAGAGGATGAGATGGCTGGATGGCATCACCAACTCAATGGATATGAGTTTGAATGAACTCTGGGAGTTGGTGATGGACAGGGAGTCCTGGAGTGCCTCCCAAGAATTGGATCCCTGAGGAAGTTGAGGCATGTTGACCTCATCGGACCCTGGGACTGGCAGATCCCTGTGCAGATTAAGGGATGACAACCTCTCAAGGACCAGGTCCTAGGCAGGCGGAAGCAGGTCAACCTCCTGGGACCCTGGCCTGTGTATCCCTGAGCAGGGGATCTGATCTCCAGGAGGCTGTTATGCCTCAGCCTGCCTGGGGATCTTTACCCTTACCCTGGGACTCCCAGCTCTCAGATTGCAACAGTACTGGGTAGGATATGCTTCAGAAAGACTCAGCTCTAAGGAAGCCTGCTCAAAAAATAGAAGGAAGCTTATTATTGTGGGACTGTGCCCGGGTCTCAGCAATAACTCAGGAGCCTAATGAGAACTCCATTGACTTTCTGGAAAGGCTAAAAGAGGCCCTCCAAAAGTTTACCAATCTGGGCTTAAACTCTTATGAGGGACTGGTGACTTCAAAGGACAAATTCCTGTCCTAATGTGCATCAGACATCAGGATAAAGCTAACAACTACAGCAGTAGGACCCTACTGCCTCTTTAGATGAGATGATCTAGACAACCACCAATACTTTTTATAACAGAGAAGAGGAGAAGGAGGCCAAGGCCCAGGAAAGGGAGAATAGGGAAGAGATAAGTCATGCCTAGATCCTAGCTGCTCTCTAGGGAAGCCCTATGGCAAACCCCGAGTTTTTGAAGGACTAGGCATGAGGCAAATGCCTAATCTGTAGACAGATGGGGCATTGGGCCAAAGAGTGTCCAAACCGTGACAAGCCTCCTAAAATGGCTTGCTACAAATGCCATCAGTTGGGACACTGGGCAGCACTCTGCCCCCAGGATGTAACAGCCTCCAGGTCAAGTGCCAAACCTTCCCTCATTATGGGTCAACAGAATTGAAACAGCCCACTCCAGCCAGCCCAACTCTCACAGATAACCATGGGGCTGGAACCAAGGGTGCAACTGGATGTGGCAAGTAGGTCCAAGAATTTCTTGGTTGACACAGTGCCTACTTTGTCCTGACCTCCTACTCCAGAGCCTTCTCCTCCCAAACCTGTACCATTTTGGTTGCCACAGTAAAAATAATTATAAAAAGATTCACCCAAGCACTTCTTTGTTTCTGGGATGGACAAATGTTTTCCACTAGTTTCAATTAGTTCCTGAGTGTACTACTCCCTTTTTGGCAAGAGATCTTTCCCTGCCTTCCATATCTTGCAGCTTTTTTGCAGTCCTGATAGAAGATGCTTTAAAACTCTCTTTTGGTGGCAAACTAATTTTACCAGCCACCAAATGAAATAACTCCTGAATGGGAGAGGTCATTTATGGTTGTCTGAGCAAAGAATCCTCAGATATCAGATAGTGCTGATGGAAAATCCAGACCTGACTATATCCCCTTGTGAGGTTCTTAACCCAGCCACACTCCTGCCTACCCCTGAGGACTCTCTTCCTGTTCACTCTTGACTAGTAATCTTGGACCACTGGATAAAACCCTAAGAGGGGTTGTCAGAAGATTCTCTGACCAATCTTGAGGAAATCTGGTACACTGATGGAAGCAGTTTTGTCTTGGATGGAAAAAGAAGATCAAGATATACAATAGTCTCCAATTTTGAGGCCATAGAGGCTAAACCTTTGCCACCAGGTACTTCAGCCCAATTAACTGAACTCATAGCCCTTACTTGAGTGTTAGAGCTGGGAAAAGGAAAGAGTAGCCATTTACACTGACTCCATGTATGCCTTTCTGGTGCTACATTCACATACTACTATTTGGAAAGAAAGAGGCACTTGACCACTTGAGGGTCCCCAGTCAAATATGGTTGTCAAATTCTTAGATTCTTGGATATAGTCCATCTGCCCACTGAGCTTTCAGTCTTTCAGTGTAAAGGACACCAAAAAGGGAGCACGAAAGTGGCACAAGGGAACCAAGAGGCTGATCAGGCAGCTAAGAGAGCAGCATTACAGAACAGTGACCTAATAGGGGTTGCCACCTTAGTTCCACAGACTGATTTGCCAGAAACTCCTTCATATACTGAAGGTGAGACTCTTAAAGCTAAGTGGGAGGGCTTTCAAGAAGATCGTATAAGGTTGTTCCAAAAGGAGGGACTCCTTTTTCTGCCTGAGAACCTCCAATGAAAGTTGGTTAACTCATTACATGCCACCACTCTTTTAGGGGAAAAAGCCCTCCAAAGATTACTAGAAAGTTCTTCAGAGGAACAGGCCTCCAAACGACTATAAGACAAGTGGTCCCTTCTTGTCCCACTTGTCAATTTAACAACCTCAAGGAGCTCAAAGACCCCAGCTGTCCCAGCCCGTCCAGTGATAAGGGGCCTAATCAGGAGAGGATTAGCAGATGGATGTCACCCAGATGCCGGTTTCTCAAGGGTATAAATACCTATTAGTCATGATAGATACAGTCACAGGATGGAGTGAAGGCTTTCCCACCCACACTGAGAAGGCTGAGAAGGTGGTTAAAAAATAAAAAAACTGGTCCATGAAATCATTCCTAGATTTGGTCTGCCCAGGTCATTACAAAGTGACAATGGGACATAATTTACTTCTAAGGTCACCCAAGAGGTCGCTAAAGCATTGGGCATTACTTATTACCCCCATCATGCCTGGAGGCCTCATGCTGCAGCAGTACAGCAGGTAGGGATCGAAAGTGGTTGACGTACAGTTTGGGAAAAAGAAACTAGAGAGAGAAGTTTTAAATATGGGACTGGGGGACTCAAAACCTCTGTGATCAAGAGCCCTGTTCCTCAGAGCCACATCACTTATTCAGTGTCTTGGCAAGCAGTAAGTATCTCTTGTGCTTTGATGAAGTCACCCTTCTCTGTCCCCAGTCTCGTCTCCCATTTTATTGATTATTTCTGTTGTTTTCTTGTACAAGGACTAACACATACCTGGAGGCCATAGATCCACATATGCCTTGGGAAAACATCTTACGGCGTGCACAAGGAGTGTTCTGAACTTGTGCTGACCCGGTGTTCCAAGATCCACATTATGCTAAGGTCCTTAGCTTAGCAAGGTATGATGACCACAACTAATCAACTCAATGCACTTTTATCGGGGTTATACTGTATTGCTATATTTGGCATTTATTCTTTTTCCCATGGTGATTTCTCATGGCTTAGCCAGAGCAACAGGCAGCTGACTATTAACCACTGTAGCCTCAGTCTTCGGGAAAAGTAGAAAAAGCCAATCAATTCTTAAAATCAGCAATAAAAATAATAACCAAGAAGACCTCCCTTGGGTGGAAGGAGGCTTTACCAATAGCTCTCCTCTGCACCCATATTGCCCCTAAGGAACAGGTTGGTCTTTGTCCTTATGAGATGCTATATGGGAAACCTTTTGTTTATGTCAATGACCTCTTCCTAACTCCAAAGGCTCAGACCCTCTGGTCTTATACCATGGCCCTTGGGCAATTCCAACAAGATATACACTTGTGGGGTGTCAACCAGGGCCCAGAAGATTCTAAAGAATGCAGCATAAAGAATGCTGTAATAATATAGCATACACCACTGTATGCTCCAGGGACTCAAGTCCTAATTAAAATCTGGAAAGACGGGTCCCCAAAGGCTCAACTCCAGCCTACATGGAAGGGCCACTAGCCTATAATTCTTTCTACCCCCACAGCAGTCAAGGTACCAGGACACAATTCCTGGATTCACTACTCAGGAGTCAAGCCATAAAAGAAAACAGAAAAGGACACTCAATACACCTGTGAGCTCCTGGGAGATCTCAGATACCTATTCAGAATTACAAATGAGTGCCATTCTAATGAACACCCCCAAAATTAAGTTTCTGGGGATCATATTTCTCAGGATAGCTGTAAAGAATCAACACAGCTTGGCAGAGGTTGTACTCCAAAATAGACTGGAGATAGATCTACTACTAATCTCTGAACAAGGAGAGACTTGAACCATCTTGAATGAGACGTGTTTCTGGCTATATACCTCCCACTAAGTTAAAGAAAGTCTCACAGTCCTCAAGAAAAACATTAAAATCTTACAGGATTTAAGGACTCTGAGGCCCGAGACTAGCAAGAAGGGGAGGCCCAGTGCTCCTCACCATATCAGCTCAGCAGGAAGTAGCCAGAGAGACCTCAATGCCCCTATTCCCAAATAATTGGGCCTCCCATCTCTGGAGGGGGGAATGTTAGGGAGTTAGAATAGGAAAAAGGAGTCCAAGATAGCAATGGCTAAAAGACAAAGAAAGGAAAAAGCCTGTGAAAACAGAACAAAGGAAGGTCTGAGGACTGGAGTGAGAACCTTAGGTAAAACAAATAGCCTTCCTGGCTAGACCAATTTACATAAGGCAGGGTCAGGGGGAGGAGGAAAAAAAATGACCTCTCTCTTTGCATCTTTTGGGTCGGCCTGCCCTCATGCCTCGAGGATGTATTTTTTTCTGCTTGCCAAATAAAACTGAGTGTAACCAAGCTGTAGCACAAGGTCTGCCATTTAAACTGGCCCGCCGCTTCAAATTTTTGCTGTGGCTAGAGAGAACAAAGGAAATTACACACTAGCCGAAGAGAACAAAGGCAACAAACAGAAAACAGTAAAGAATATGGTTGGTAGTAATCCACTATACCTATCACTTTTAAAACGTTATCAGAGTGAATAAAAAAAAAAAAAAATCAGTTACATGTTGTCTGCAAGAAGCTTACTTTAAACATAATGGTACATGAAATTAACAGCAAATAGATGTAGAAAACATACATTGTTAACACTAATCAAAAGAAAACCTGACTAGCTATATTTCAGACAGAACTGACTTCAAAGTAAGAATGGTTATCAAGAATAATATCACATTAGCCAAAGGGTACCTTTCTCCTAGGACACATAACAATTCTTAATGAGTTTGTACCTAACAAGAGTCTAACTACATGAGTCAAAAACTGTTAGAACTGCAGGGTAAAAGAGATAAGTCCATTAATAGACTGGGGACCTCAACATTGCTCTCTCAGAATTAGATTCAGCAGGCAGAGAGTCTACGAGGACATGATTGCACTCAACACCATCACTCAGTTGGATACAGTTAACATCGATAGGTATTGATCCACTATGGATCAACAATAGCAAAAGGCACATTCTGAAATATAGCTGTCCATTTGTTTTATTCTTTTAGGCATTTTTTTTTTTTCTNAACACCATCACTCAGTTGGATACAGTTAACATCGATAGGTATTGATCCACTATGGATCAACAATAGCAAAAGGCACATTCTGAAATATAGCTGTCCATTTGTTTTATTCTTTTAGGCATTTTTTTTTTTTCTGTATTAGTTCCTTACTTAACTATCTGGTAATGACCAATCCTCTTTTTGAATGTGCAAATGAGGTGTTAAAATGGTTATTGTAATGTTATTGTGTTTTATATATTTGTTTACTTGTGGATTTGCTCTGGGATAGAATTATTAGACATTTCTATTGAGATCTCGTTCTCATATTCCCTGCCCTGGGAGAATAAAATAAGGGAAGTGGAATCTTGAGCTTAATTTAAAAATCTACATGGTATTTGTAATAGATTTAAATTTTAAGGTTTTTTGTTTGTATAATTGAGAAAATGAGAGCTTGGAGCTCTTGTACTTCACAGGGGCTTGTGAGAGTCACTTGTTCCTGAACATTTATGTCTTTTAGTAATAATCCTGCCATATACCCCTGTGGCTTTCTTTACCTTATTAGAACTTATCTTCTAGTAACCGTTTCCAGATTATTATTTACAACTGCAGTTTCATTTTTTCTCCCTAGTATTTCTCAGTTTCTAAGAATACTATGAGCCTGTTGTGTTTTTGTCCTCTAATTAGGATATAAGCTTTATAAATATAAGAATTTTTGTTTCTTTTCTACATTGTTGCAACCTAAAGCTGTTGTGGGCATATAAATATTCATGGAATATGTGAATAATAATAGAAAATATTAATAATTGTAGTTAACACTGAGAAATTCATATTAGCGACTCTTCTAAACCTTTATATTTTACTGTAATGTAATCAAAATTAAATTGACTCTTAAAGAGTAAAAATTTTCTGCTTGATATTGACATAACATTAATACATTTATAAATACTTCAGAAACTTATAAAAATTCAAATATCTATAGATTTCTAGATGAAATCA
>SJYG01000704.1:80589-126093 GCA_006410535.1 Litocranius walleri
TGATTCTTAATAGCTATATTTGCTAATATTCTATTTCCTATTCCTACACATTTTGTAGTTATCAATCTAATTACTGCATGTGAACTGCATAATGAAATTTTATATACTCATATTTTACAAGTGTGAATAATAATTTTATATATAACCCATCAGGATATCTTCCTTTCTATAGTATGCTAAGGTTATTTAGTGTTACTCATGTAAAAATTAAATTTTGTGTTCAATTTATGCAAAAAGTAAATTAACTAGGATAGGGAATTAACTTATTTTTTTCTGCCTTTAGTAACTGAACTTTATAATTTCTTTCTTTTTTTTAATAGAAAAATCAGGTGTAGTAGGTTTTACAGTTTTGAAAATGTCTATGTCTTAATCTTTTTATTTTCTCCACAAGCCTCTGTTTTCATCTCTCACTCTCCTTTACTTTGGATTTCACTTTTTCTGAGATTGCCTATGTTGACCAAATAAAGAAATACCAGATTGTTCTTCAAGAGATGGAAAAATGGCGAAGAGTGTGTTGGGAATGCATGCCTCTAGCTGAGAGACTTCAGTATGCCACATACTCAAAATAAATATACTTTATTCTACCATCTCCAGTCTTTAGTTCACCTTTCCCAATGAGTCTCAGGCACTGATATTAGTATCCTGGGTATTTGAAACACTTGTCTTCTGTAGCACCAAAGTGCGTAGCAGGATCTGTAAAGTTTACTTGCTTTAGCAATGTTTCAGAAAAGCGCTTCTCTAGAATTTTATCTCAGAAACTTGGAGATATGTATTTATTATATGGTTTATGTAAAAGAAAGCAAACAAAACTGTGTGTCTTTGTAACTTGATTCTTCATTCTAGATTATAAAATTGCATTCTCTTTTAGGATACCTTGGTGTAGACAGTTGTTATTGTTTAGTCACTAAGTCATGTCGAACTCTGTGTGATCCCATGGACTGCAGAATTTCAGGCTTCCATGTACTTCACAATCTCCTGGAGTTTGCTCAAACTCATGTCCATTGAGTTAATGATGCCATCCAGCCATCCCATCCTCTCTTGTTCTCTTCTCCTGCCTTCACTCTTTCCCAGGATCAGGATCTTTTCCAGTGTATTGGCTCTTTGCGTCAGGTAGCCAAAGTATTAGAGCATCAGCTTCAACTGATCATTCTGGTTCATTTCCTTTAAGATTGACTGGTTTGATCTCTTTGCTGTCCAAGGGACTCTCAAGAATCTTCTCCAGGACCACAATTCAAAAACATCAATTCTTTGGTGCTCAATCTTCTTTATGGTCCAACCCTCTCATTTATACATGGCTACTGGAGAAACCATAGCTTTGACTCTACGGATCTTTGTCAGCAAAGTGATTTCTCTGTTTTTTAACACACTGCCTAAGTTTGTCATATCTTTAGTGTAGATAAATATGGATAAATATACAGTTTTGATATACTTTGAATTTGAGCTCGTGGCTCTCTGGTTACCCACTCTTAAGATTGTGATCACAAGAAAAGCAAAGATGTCATGCAAATAAACATCATTCATTACACCAAATACAATAGCAGGTTAATGGATTTAATGGATGTTAAAGGTATTATTACAGTATTTGCCATCAAAGGAAATGCCTCATGATTACTAACTATTAAAAAAAATGGCTGCATTAGAAGCGTGTACCTACTCTTCATTGGTTCATCAGTTTCATGTATAGATTAGAAAATCAAAATAATTAGCAATAAAATATATGAAAAGTATTCTGATATGAAAAATGTTTTATTTACTTCCCTTGTTCAAAATACTGCACAAGGGTGAATAGTATTGCTGTTGATACTGGACTGAAGATTTGAATGTATAAAAGTACTACAGTTACTTTTCTAGAGGATAATATTACTTCTGTGCATTACTCTATGTATTTGTGTGCAGCACTATTTTACTTGGAGCAATTGACTTAATATAACAAATAATGTTATAGGGTCATTTCCTCGACTTTATAATCAATACCATCAAAGTTAGATCTCCTGAATTAAATGTTTCAGAATTTAATAGGCTATATTCTTGATCTTTATAACCTCAAATTAAAAATATTCTAGGTTATTAGTATTTAACTAAGCTACCATATTTGAGAATTTAAAGAACTTTTCCAATTTTATGCATTTTCCTGTGAATTAGTTATTAGAGATATATGTATGCAAGTATACTATATCTGTTTATTCATGGCATTTTAGATTTTTTGCTGTTTTATTTATATAGGTACTGATTTAATAAAACCTCATGCTGCTGCTGTTGCTGCTAAGTCTCGTCAGTTGTGTCTGACTCTTAGCGACCCCATGGACTGCAGCCCACCAGGCTCTTCCATCCATGAAATTTTCCAGGCAAGAGTACTGGAGTGGGGTGCCATTGCCTTCTCCAATAAAACCTCATACATTATGTCAATATGCAAATTGGCATGAGACTAACTCAAAATATTACAAATGTAGATTTATATGAGCCTAGAGGCGTAACTTCAGAGAAGGCCATGGCACCCCACTCCAGTACTTTTGCTTGGAAAACCACATGGATGGAGAAGCCTGATTGGCTGCTGTCCAAGGTGTTGCACAGAGTCAGACGCGACTGAAGTGACTTAGCAGCAGCAGCAGAGGCATAACTTAAGAGAGATGTGGGGGAAATAAATGAAATATTTACTTTCTCAATAGTTCAAAAAATACAAAAGGGGAAATGAACACCTGCCTAAAACAATTTGTGTCCAAATCATAAAACTATATAAATAGCATTGTGTCCGGAGAAGGCAATGGCACCCCACTCCAGTACTCTTGCCTGGAGAATCCCATGGACAGAGGAGCCTGGTGGGCTGCAGTCCATGGGGTCGCTAAGAGTAGGACATGACTGAGCGACTTCACTTTCACTTTTCACTTTCATGAATTGGAAAAGGAAATGGCAACCCACTCCAGTGTTCTTGCCTGGAGAATTCCAAGGACGAGGGAGCCTGATGGGCTACCATCTATGGGGTTGCACAGAGTCTGACACGACTGAAGCGACTTAGCAGCAGCAGCAGCAGCATTGTGTCCTCTCCCTTCTGAGGTTCTATGAAGACTGTCATAGTGGAGTTCTGTGGGTTCTGTACATTTAGACTTACTTATCTAGTCAACATACTATTCCAGTGCACATTTTGTGGACACAGCTGTTAGCAAACCTGGAGATTCCAGTAAGATCCAGTCATGGCCTTATTCTCACCACTCCCGACTCAGGACCCTTGACTTAAACCAAACGATTTCTCTTGGCTGACCTAAGCTATTTTGGTAATTCTAAATAACGATCATTTAGAATTACAGTGGCTATTTGGGGGGTACTTTTGATAGGAAACATATAATAAAGGAGATATACATATGTATTTAAAAAAACATTTTATTAGAATATTTCAAAATTTTAGATTCCAGAATCACTTCCTTAAGATTGTTTATCAAGTCCCATGAAGATGCAAAACATCTGAAACTCTACTAGTTTAGCATATTACAAGTCACAACTTGAGTCTAATGGCTTTAACCTCACTATTTTCCTATTCTGCAGTATTCCATTACCCTCTGCCTTCTTTCTTTCTTAATAGAAAAAAGTGATAAGCTTAATTTCTCTTTCAGTTAGAAAGCCTAAAGTTCACTTGTTTCTTTACATTAAAGTTTTTGAAGAAGACACATTTTAATTTTAAACTTAGTCTCATTATGAAGCAAAAGACATTGTCTAAAAATTTTCAAATTTAAGAAGGACAATTCAGAGGACTTTAGAATAATAGTAGGCAATCTATAGGTCACCTGTCTATATTATTTCTTATGTTATGAAAGGCAAGTTATGAAAGGATAAAGCAATGTAGAAAGACCCTAAGAAAGAGCTAATTTCATGAAAAACCAGAAATGTTTAGAAAAGCCATGCTCTTTGACAAGCTGTTTGGGAGATTATTTATAAAGCCTTTCCTGCCAAAATGGATTTTTTCTGATTCTGAGAGGAGGGAAAATGATGAACGCATGCAGTTTTCAGCAATAGGTAAAACATTATACATTACATAGCAAGAGATCCTAAAGGAAGTTCAGTGTTTCCACACTTTTATGAATGACCTTAACTATAAATAGAAGCTTTGAAATGAAAGTAAGAAATAGAATGGAAAGCAGTCCCATTGCTGAATTACCAAATCATTAGTGTACATTTTGAAAATGTCCTAGAACAAAATGTTAAGACCCAGAATAAATTTATGGTCTCAAATTTGAACTTCCTGATAGCTCAATTGGTAAAAAATGGCAGATGTATGGCAAAATCAATACAGTATTGTAAAGTAAAATAAAGTAAAAAAAAAAAAAATTGCCTGCAATGCAGAACTTGGTTCAATTCCTGAGTTGGGAAGATCCCCTAGAGAAGGGATAGGCTACCCACTCCAGTATTCTGGCCTGCAGAATTCCATGGACTCTAAGTCCATGGGGTCACAAAGAGTTGGACACTACTGATTGACTTTCACTTTCACTTTTTACAGTTGAAGACTATTCTGGAGACACCTGATAGTAAAAAGATCCTTGTAGATACTTTAAGCAGAAGGGATACTGTAGAAACAATTGTGATGTACTAGCTAAGAAAACTGAAGGAAGTAAAACTGATGTTCAAAGACAATTCTCTAAGGAATAAGTACCCAATTTCTCACTTGATAGTCACAAGGACTTTTAACAAATAGAATAAATATTTTTCAAAAATGTTTTAAAAATATTAAGTCCGTTCCTTATCCTACAATCTTTTACTTTCATTTATATGCTGTATCCACTAATTGTCAAATGTTCCTCTAAGATAATAAGCATTATTCTAGCATCCAAATGTAAAAAATGATCTTCCCTTTATTGTGACTCAGCTCTCACTAAATAAGGAAGAATCTACTGTCTTTATTGGCTGAAATCCTAGTAGAGAAAGAAGCCATCATAATGGTTCTTATAATTCTTCTATGTTGTCATGTTCAGTAGCTAAATCATGTCTGACTCTTTGTGACCATATGGACTGTAGCACACCAGGCTTTCCCATGCTTCATTATCTCCCAAAGTTTGCTAACACTCCTGTCCATTGAGTTAGTGATGCCATCCAACCATATCATCCTTTGTTCTCCTCTCCTCTTGCCTTCAATCTTTCCCAGCATCAGTTTCTTTTCCATTGAGTCAGCTCTTCACATCAGGTGGTCAAAGTATTGGAGCTTTGGCATCAGTCCTTCCAATGAACATTCAGGGTTGATTTCCTTTAGGATGTGCAGGTTTGATCTCCTTGCTACCTAACGAACTCCTAAGATCTTCTCTAGCACCACAGTTCTCCTATGCTTTTATTCAAAAGCAAACAATAGAGAGTATAGAGACATATGCAGTTCAGGGTCATAATGTGAATTTTTTGAGACTGCTGTTATCGTCAGAAATCTGCCATAGCCAACTCCTACCAATGAAGAGTTCAAATAAAACATCTTAATTAAGCCATAACTCTAAAATATACTTTATTTCAGTCATTTTTTTCACTGATAATTTTTATATCAATATAAAGAAGCTATTAGGAACTTTCAACACAGAATGCTTAAAGAAAAAAGAATAATATGTGCCTATGTAACAGATGTTTTTCTGATTTTATTTTTCTTGAAATATAATTGATTTATAATATGTTAATGTCTGCTGTACAGCAAAGTGATTGTTATACATATGTATACATTCTTATTTTATGTTCTTTTCCATTATAGTTTATCCCAGGATATTGAATATAGTTTCATGTGTTATACAGTAGGACCTTGTTTATCCACTTTGTGTATAATAGTTTGCATCTGCTAATCCCAAACTCCTAATCCATCCTCCCCCAGCACATCTCCACCTTGGCAACCACACATCTGTTTTCTGTGTCTGTGAGTCTGTTTCTGCCTCGTATATAAGTTCATCTGTGTCCTACTTTAGATTTACATATAAGTGATATTATATGGTATTTATCTTTCTGACTTAATTCACTTAGTATGATAATTTGTAAGTCCATTTATATTACTGCAAATGGCACTATATCATTCTTTTTTATGGCCGAGTATTATTTTATTGTGAGCTTCCCAGTTGGCACTAGTGGTAAACAAATTGCCTGCCAGTGAAGGAGGCATTTGAGATACAGGGATCAATTCCTGGGTCAAGAAGATCCCTTAGAGGAGGGCATGGCAACCCACTCCAGTATTCTTGCATGAAAATCCCATGGACAGTGGAGCTTGGTGGACTACAGTTCATAGGGTTGCAAAGATTTGTACACGATTGAAGTGACTTAGCACACAGTATTCCGTTATGTGTATGTGCCATGTCTTTATCCATTCATCTGTCAATGAACATTTAGGTTGTTTCCATGTCTTGGCTATTGTGAATAGTGCAGCTATGAACTTCTTGTTTGGATGAGTTCTTCTTAAACTTCTTTAAGAGTCTGCATCTAAAATTTTAAAATAGTTAACTATGATTGAATTGGATATATCACCTATCTTCAGTATTTTTGCAGCTTAATTTCACAATTTTCATGTAGCTTAATGGACTCTGAGAAGTCACCACACAATACAGGACAGAAAGCACTTGGAATTCTCACAGATACAATATTGTCATAAATATTTTTGAGAGTCTAAATTTATATACAAGTTATAATCATATAAGCAATGAAGGAATAAAAAGTATTGACTGAGCTTGTGTAATTTGCCAGTAAGAAAGTGATATTGCTCAAACTTGGGCCATGGTTGATGTCACTGATAGAAAATACAAATAAATTCCCTAATATTCTGTTCCCAGAGAAATACCTGCTACTGCATTGGAAAATTGGTGTCTCTAAGAACAGTGCAGACTGCAGAGTATAAATACATTTTTTAATCTTTAATGCATAGCCAATCTCAGAAGATAAGAGAAAGTGAGAGAATGATAGCTTTAATTTGTTAAATCAGTTTCATTACTAGTATCATCAGGTTTGACACATGGTTCTTACTGGTGGATGGTTATGTAACCTTGAGGTAAGGTACAAACTTTACTGTGTGCCAAGTTTTGTGCCCACTCCACATATATCATCTCAGTTACTCAGTTCACAATTTCTACTTTACAGGCAGGAAGCAGAGGCATATATATATGTGTGTGTGTATATGTATATATATAATGAAATATATATAATAAATACATATGTCTTAAATCTAAAAAGGAAATTGAGGGTATTATGTGTACCTAGATATATGTCAACTTTTTAAAGCATATGCACTGAAAATGATATTAAGTTGTTATACATTCCTTAGAAAATTTCAGTAACGAAAAGGAATTAGTAAACAACCACAGAGAGCAGAAGGTACAGTTTAGGTACAATGATGTAAGGATATAGTTTGGACAGTTAATAATTTTTATAACTGGCACTTTTTGATGATGTACCATATTGACTTTTGCTAGCAATTTTTGTGTTTAAGAGTGGAAGGAAGGAGAGAGATAAAGAAAAAGGAAAGCATATTGCTTTAAACCAAGGAAAACCGATAAATATACACAACTGTAAATAACATTCAGAAGACAGGTACACAGTACTGAACATGATTTAGATATTTGGCTCCTGGCTGAAAAATAAGCCTTAGCACTGAATTCACAGACTCTTTTAAATTCTTCTGGGGTTTAGCATTGCAGGAAACTGTTCCATCATTTGCTGGCTGGTTTGCAAATTTATGCAGCTTTAATACCTGGTAAATTGGGTGAGTACAGGTATGATGGAGAGGAAAGAATATTTAATTTACTCAGAAGTATAATTCATGCTTAATAAAATTGTAACAAGCGTCAGTAACTAGAGGCTAAATAAAGCCAGAGGCAAAATAGAATTATGTTTTTCCATTCTAAATGTGCTTAATTAGCACAGTCCCTCCTCTTAGGGATGGAAAACCTCAAGTCCATGAAAACCATTGCCTCTAAATGACAATAGAGCAGCAAATTAATACAAGTGGAAGACACCCCTCCTTCATATGTTAAGAATTGGGTGGTCAGTTGTTTATGTTCAACTAGAGAAGATAAAATAAAAGAAGCATTTCTCTAATTCAGTGTGTTTTTTCTTTTATTTTTAATTTCACTTTTTAATTGAAGGATAATTACTTTACAGAGTTTTGTTGTTTTCTGTTGAACCTCAACATGAATCAGCCATAGGTATATATATTTCCCTCTCTTTTGAAACTCCCTCCCATGTCCCTCCCCATTCCACCCCTCTAGGTTGATACAGATCCTGTGTTTGAGTTTCCTGAGCCATACAGCAAATTCCCATTGGCTATGCATTTTACATATGGTAATGTAAGTTTCCATGTTATTCTTTTCATATATCGCACCCTCTCCTCCCCTCTCCCCATGTCCGTAAGTCTATTCTCTGTGTCTCCTTATCCATTGCTGCCCTGTAAATAAATTCTTCAGTACCACTTTTCTAGATTCCATATACATGTGTTAGAATACAATATTTATTTTTCTCTTTCTGACTTACATCATTCTGTATAATAGGTTCTATGTTCATCCATCTCATTAGAACTGACTCAAATGTGTTCCTTTTTATGCATGAGTAATATTACATTGTGTAAATGGACCACAGCTTCTTTATCCAGTCATCTGTCAATGGACATCAAGGTTGCTTCCATGTTCTAGCTATTGTAAATAGTGCTGGAATGAAAAATGGGATACATATGTCTTTTTCAATTTTGGTTTCCTCAGGATATAGGCCTAGAAGTGGGATTTCTGGGTCATACGGTGGTTTTATTCCTAATTTTTTTTAAAGGAATCTCCATACCGTCTTCCATAGTGGATGTATCAATTTACATTCCCATCAACAGTGCAAGAGCATGCCCTTTATTCCACACCCTCTCCAGCATTTATTTTTTGTAGACTTTTTGATGATGGCCATTCTGACTGTATCTCATTGTAGTTTTGATTTGAGCTTCTCCTTTGAGTGATGTTCAGCATCTTTTCATGTGTTTGTTAGCCACCTGTATCTTTTCTTTGGAGAAATATCTGCTTATGTCTTTTTGTCACTTTTTGATTGGGTTGTTTGTTTCTCTGGTATTGAGTTATATGAGCTGCTTGTATATCTTGGATATTAATCCTTTGTCAGTTGTTTCATTTGCTATTATTTTCTCCTATTCTGAGGGTTGTCTTTTCACCTTGCTTATAGTTACCATTGCTTTGCATAAGATTTTATGTTTAATCAGGTCCCATTTGCTTACTTTTTTATTTATTTCCATTACCCTGGCAGGTGGGTCATAGAAGATCTTGCTTTGATTTATGTCATTGAGTGTTCTGCCTATGCTTTCCTCTAAGAGTTTGATAGTTGTGAAGAGTTGACTCATTGGAAAAGACTCTAATGCTGGGAGGGATTGAGGGCAGGAGGAGAAGGGGATGACAGAGGATGAGATGGCTGGATGGCATCACTGACTCAATGGACGTGAGTCTGAATGAACTCTGGGAGTTGGTGATGGACAGGAAGGCCTGGCGTGGTGCAATTCATGGGATTGCAAAGAATGAGACATAACTGAGCGACTGAACTGAACTGACTCAGCCTTACACATTTAGGTCTTAAATCCATTTTGAGTTTATCTTTATGTATGGTGTTAGGAAGTGTTCTAATTTCATTCTTTTACAATGTAACTGACCAGCACCATTTATTGAAGAGTCTGTCTTTGCCAATTGTATATTCTTGCCTCCTTTTTGAAAAACAAGATACCCATCAGTGCATGGGTTTATTTATGGGCTTTCTATCTTGTTCCGTTGATCTACACTTCTGTTTTTGTGTCAGTACCATATTGTCTTAATGACTATAGCTTTGTAGTATAGTCTGAAGTTAGGAAGGTTGATTCCTGCAGCTCTATTCTTCTTTCTCAAGACTGCTTTGTCTATTCGAGGTCTTTTGTGTTTCCATATGAATTGTGAATTTTTTTGCTCTAATTCTCTGAAAAATGCCATTGGTAATTTGATAGGGATTGCACTGAATCTGTAGACTGTGATGGATAGTACAGTCATTTTCACAATATTGATTCTTCCTACCCAGGAACATGAAATATCTCTTCATCTGTTTATGTCATGTGTGATTACTTTCATTTTCTGTGTATAGTTCTTTTGTCTCCTTGCTGCTGCTGCTAAGTCGCTTAAGTCATGTCCGACTGTGTGTGACCCCATAGACAGCAGCCCACTAGGCTCCCCAGTCTCTGGGACTGTCCAGGCAAGAACACTGGAGTGGGTTGAAATTTCCTTCTCCAATGCATGAAAGTGAAAAGTGAAAGTGAAGCTGCTCAGTTGGGCCGACTCTCAGTGACCCCATGGACTGCAGCCTACCAGGCTCCTCCATCCATGGGATTTTCCAGGCAAGAGTACTGGAGTCGGTTGCCATTGCCTTCTTCTTTTATATATATATATATAGGAATAAACTTTGTCTCCTTAGGTGAGTTTATTCCTATATGTATATATATTTTGTTCTTTTTATTGCAATGGTGAATAGGATTGATTCCTTAATTTTTCTTTCTGATTTTTCATTATTAGTGAATAGAAATGCAAGTGATTTCTGTGTGTTGATTTTGTATCCTGTGGCTTTGCTAAATTCACTGATTAGCTCTGATAGTATCTTTAGGGTTTTCTATGTACAGTATCATGTCATCTGCAAACAGTGAGAGTTTTACTTCTTTTCTGGTCTGGATTCCTTTTATTTCATTTTGTTCTCTGATTGCTGTGTCTAGGACTTCCAGAACTATGTTGAACAATTGTGGTAAAAGTGGACACCCTTGTCTTGTTCCTGATCTTAGGGGGAATGCTTTCAGTTTTTCACCATTAAGAATAATGTTTTCTGTAGGCTTATTATATATGGCCTTTACTGTGTTGAGGTAGGTTCCTTCTATGCCCATTTTTGGAAGAGTTTTAATCATAAATGGGTGCTAAATTTTGTCAAAGGCTTTTTCTGCATCTATTGATAAGATCATATGGTTTTTATCTTTCAATTTATTAATATGGTATATCACACTGATTGATTTCTGAATATTGATAAATCCTTGCATCCCCGAAATAAACCCAGCTTGATCATGGTGTATGAGCTTTTTGATGTATTGCTGAATTCTGTTTGCTAAATTTTGTTGAGGTTTTGTGCATCTATGTACATCAGTGATATTGGCCTATCGTTTCTTTGTGTGTGAGTTGTCTTTGTCTGGTTTCGGTATGAAGGTGATGGTGGCCTCTTAGAATGAATTTGGAAGTGTTCCTTCCTCTGAAATTTTTTGAAAGAGTATTAGAAGAATAGGCATTTGCTATTCTCTAAATATTTGATAGAATTCTTTGTGAAGTCATCTAGTCCTAGGCTTCTGTTTTTTAGAAGATTTTTTATCACAGCTTCAATTTCAGTGCTTGTATTTGGATTTTTCATAATTTCGATTTCTTCCTGGTTCAGTCTTGGAAAATTGAACGTTTCTAAGAATCTGTTCATTTCTTATAGGTTATCCATTTTATTGACATATAGTTGTTCATTCAAGTGAGTTGCTCAGTCATGTCTGATTCTTTGCAACCCCATGAGTCACAGCACACTAGGCCTCCCTGTCCATCACCATCTCCTGGAGATCACTCAAATTCGCGTCCATCGAGTCGCTGATGCCATCCAGCCATCTCATCCGCTGTCATCCCCTTCTCCTCCTGCCCCCAATCCCTCGCAGCATCAGAGTATTTTCCAATGAGTCAAAAATTGTCATGAGGTGGCCAAAGTACTGGAGTTTCAGCTTTAGCATCATTCCTTCCAAAGAACACCCAAGACTGATCTCCTTTAAAACAGACTGGTTGGATCTCCTTGCAATCCAAGGGATTCTCAAGAGTCTTCTTCAACACCACAGTTCAAAAGCATCAGTTATTCAGCACTCAGCTTTCTTCACAGTCCAAATCTCACATCCATACATGACCACTGGAAAAACCATAGCCTTGACTAGATGGACCTTTGTTGGTAAAGTAAATGGCTTTGCTTTTTAATATGCTATCTAGGTTGGTCATGGCTTTGCTGGAGCAGCCATGAAGAGATACCCCATGCCCAAGGTAAGAGAAACTCAAGTAAGATGGTAGGTGTTGCAAGAGAGCATCAGAGGGCAGACACACTGAAACCATACTCACAGAAAACTAGTCAATCTAATCACAGTAGGATCACAGCCTTGTCTAACTCAATGAACCTAAACCATGCTTGTGGGGCAACCCAAGACGGGTGGGTCCTGGTGGAGAGGTCTGACAGAATGTGGTTCACTGGAGAGGGGAATGGCAAACCACTTCAGTATCCTTGCCTTTAGAACCCTATGAACAGTGTGAAAAGGTAAAATGATAGGATCCTGAAAGAGGAACTCCTCAGGTCAGTAGGTGCCCAATATGCTACTGGAGATCAGTCGAGAAATAACTCCAGAAAGAATGAAAGGATGGAGCCAAAGCAAAAACAATACCCAGCTATGGATGTGACTGGTGATAGAAGCGAGGTCTAATGCTGTAAAGAGCAATATTGCATAGGAACCTGGAATGTCAGGTCCATGAATCAAGGCAAATTGGAAGTGGTCAAACAAGAGATGGCAAAAGTGAACGTTGACATTCTAGAAATCAGCAAACTAAAATGGACTGGAATGAGTGAATTTAACTCAGATGACCATTATATCTACTACTGCAGGCAGGAATCCCTTAGAAGAAATGAAGTAGCCATCATGGTCAACAAAAGAGTCCAAAATGCAGTACTTGGATGCAATCTCAAAAACGACAGAATGATTTCTGTTCATTTCCAAGGCAAACAATTCAGTATCACAGTTATCCAAGTCTATGCACCAACCAGAAACACTGAAGGAGCTGAAGTTGAACAGTTCTATTAAGACTTACAAGACCTTTTAGAACTGACATCTAAAAAGATGTCCTTTTCATCATAGGGGACTGGATGCAAAAGTAGGAAGTCAAGAAACACCTGGAGTAACAGGCAAATTTGGCCTTGGAACGTGGAATGAAGCAGGGCAAAGACTAATAGAGTTTTGCCAAGAAAATGCACTGGTCATAGCAAACACCCTCTTCCAACAGCACAAGAGAAGACTCTACACATGGACATCACTAGATGGTCAACACCAAAATCAGACTGATTATATTCTTTGCAGCCAAATATGTAGAAGCTCTATACAGTCAACAAAAACAAGACCAGGAGCTGACTGTGGCTCAGATCATGAGCTCCTTATTGCCAAATTCAGACTTAATTTGAGGAAAGCAGGGAAAACCACTAGACCATTCAGGTATTACCTAAATCAAATCCCTTATGATTATACAGTGGAAGTAAGAAATAGATTTAAGGGCCTAAATCTGATAGACAGATTTCCTGATGAACTATGGAATGAGATTCGTGACATTGTAGAGGAGACAGGGATCAAGATCATCCCCATGGAAAAGAAATGCAAAAAAGCAAAAATGGCTTTCTGGGGAGGCCTTACAAATAGCTGTGAAAAGAAGACTGGTGAAAAGCAAAGGAGAAAATGAAAGATATAAGCATCTGAATGCAGAGTTCCAGAGAATAGCAGAGATAAGAAAGCTTTCTTCAGTGATCAGTGCAAAGAAAGAGAGGAAAATAACAGAATGGGAAAGACTAGAGATCTCTTCAAGAAAATTAGAGTTACCAAGGGAATATTTCATGCAAATATGGGCTCAATAAAGGACAGAAATGGTATGGACCTAAGAGAAGCAGAAGATATTAAGAAGAAGTGGCAAGAATACACAGAAGAATTGTACAAAAAAGATCTTCACGACCCATATAATTATGATGGTGTTATCACTCATCTAAAACCAGACATCCTGGAATGTGAAGTCAAGTGGGCCTTAGAAAGGATCACTGCGAACAAAGCTAGTGGAGATGATGGAATTCCAGTTGAGCTGTTTCAAATCCTGAAAGACAATGCTGTGAAAGTGTTGCCCACAACATGCCAGCAAATTTGGAAAACTCAGCAGTGGGCAATGGACTGGAAAAGATCAGTTTTCATTCCAATTCCAAAGAAAGGCAATGCCAAAGAATGCTCAAACTACCGCACAATTGCATTCATCTCACATGCTAGTAAAGTAATGCTCAAAATTTTCCAAGCCAGGTTTCAGCAATATGTGAACCATTAAATTCCTGATTTCAAGCTGGTTTTAGAAAAGGCAGAAGAACCATAGATCAAATTATCAACATCTGCTGGATAATGGAAAAAGCAAAAGAGTTTCAGAAGGACATCTATTTCTGCCTTATTGCCTATGCCAGTCTTTAACTGTGTGTATCACAATAAACTGTGGAAAATTCTGAAAGAGATGGGAATACCAGACCACCTAACCTGCCTCTTGAGAAATCTGTATGCAGGTCAGGAAGCAACAGTTAGAACTGGACATGGAACAACAGACTGGTTCCAAATAGGAAAAGGAGTACGTCAAGGCTGTATATTGTCACCCTGCTTATTTAACTTATATGCAGAGTACATCATGAGAAACGCTAGACTGGAAGAAACAGAAGCTGGAATCAAGATTGCTGGGAGAAATATCAATAACCTCACATATGCAGATGACACCACCCTTATAGCAGAAATTGAAGAGGAACTACAAAGCCTCTTGATGAAAGTGAAAGAGGAGAGTGAAAAAGTTGGCTTCAAGCTCAACATTCAGAAAATGAAGATCATGGCATCCGGTCCCATCACTTCGTGGAAAATAGATGGGGAAACAGTGGAAACAGTGTCAGACTTTATTTTGGGGGGCTCCAAAATTACTGCAGATGGTGACTTCAGCCATGAAATTAAAAGATACTTACTCCTTGGAAGAAAAGTTATGACCAGCCTAGATAGCATATTCAAAAGCAGAGACATTACTTTGTGGACTAAGGTCCGTCTAGTCAAAGCTATGGTTTTTCTTATGTTCATGTATGGATGTGAGAATTGGACAGTGAAGAAGGCAGAGCACTGAAGAATAGATGCTTTTTAACTGTGATGTTAGAGAAGACTCTTGAGAGTCCCTTGGATTGCAAGGAGATTCAACCAGTCCATTCTGAAGGAGATTATCCCTGAGATTTCTTTGGAAAGAATGATGCTACAGCTGAAACTCCAGTACTTTGACCACCTCATGCAAAAAGTTGACTCATTAGAAAAGACTCTAATGCTGGGAGGGATTGAGGGCAGAAGGAGAAGGGGATGACAGAGGATGAGATGGCTGGATGGCATCACTGACTCGATGGACGTGAGTCTGAGTGAACTCTGGGAGTTGGTGATGGACAGGGAGGCCTGGCATGCTGCGATTCATGGGGTTGCAAAGTTGGACAAGACTGAGCGATTGAACTGAGCTAAACTGAGATTTTTGAAGGGAGTAAGGTCAGTGTCTACCTTTATATTTGATATGTGTATGTTGCCTGGTTTTTCCTGCAACATTCATTGGAAGACTCTATTGCTTCATTATCTTGCCTTTGATCATTCATTAAAGATCAATTGACTAAATTCATGGGAGTCTATTTCTGAGGTTTCTATTCTGTGCATTGTTCTTCATTTCTTTTTATTTTTTAATTATGAAATATGATAACAGAGTTACAGGAGACTTGGAAAATACAGAGCAAATTACATATAGTTCCACTGTATATTACAGTTGTTTCTTTTAAGCAGATAAATTAATATTTTTCCCAAAGAATCCTCCTGCTGATGCAAGAGACCCAGGTTCAATCTCTGGGTTGGAAAGATTACCCAGAGAAGGAAATGCAACCCACTTCAGTGTTCTTGCCTGATAAATCCTATGGACAGAGGAAACTGGCAGGCTACAGTCCATGAGGTGGCCAAGAGTCAGACATGACTGAGTGACTAAACAATAAACATATTTTGTTTTAGGTAGATGAATTTACATTTATAGTTAGAGTTTCAATATTGAACTCTCATAAATTAATTGAATGAATGTACAGAGAAGTAGAAGACTATAATAGGCCTGAAAAGCATTATGAAGCAATTTGACATAATTGATTTATATAATTTTCACACAGCAGTAGATTTCAAATTCTATTCAAGTTCCCATAGACTAAACTTCCCTGGTGGCTCAGATGGTAAAGCATCTGTCTACAATGTGGGAGACTTGGGTTCGATCCCTGGGTCGGGAAGATCCCCTGGAGAAGGAAATGGCAATCCACTCCAGCACTATTGCCTGGGAAATCCCATGGACAGAGGAGCCTGGTATGCTACAAGTCCATGGGGTCGCTAAGAGTCAGACACGACTGAATGACTTAACTTCACTTCCCATAGACTGTGAACTAGGAGACACTGAAACGTATCCAGACACATAAAACCAAGTGCAGAAATTTCATGATCTACAGGTACTGAAATCTTACAGAGTCTGTTGTCTTATTCCTGTGGAATTAGTTCCACTATTCTATTTAATCTGTACTTTGACTGGTACCACACTGTCTTGATTACTGTATGTTTGTAATTTTCAAGCCAGACAGTGCTACCTCCAACCATCTTCCTTCACTTATTTATTTATTGTGATGGTTATTCTGTGTCTTTTTCCTTCCTCATACAGTTTAAAGTCAGTTTGTCAATATACAGAAAATAACTTTCTGGGGTTTCAAATGGTATTGAAATGCATTGAATCTACAGGTCAATTTGGGAAGACCAGACATCTTGACAATATTCAGGCTTTCTATCCACAAATATAGAATATCTTGTTTATAATTACTTCTTTGATTTTATTCATCAGAGTTTTGTAATTTTCCTCATGTTGATTTTGTATATATACAGTTATATTTATACTCAACTATTTCAGTTTGGGAGGTGGTAGTATAAATAATACTATGTTTTTAATTCCAAATTCCATTTGCTCATTGCTAGCATATAGGGATGCAACTGACTTTGATGTAATAACCTTTGTATTTTGCAAACTTCCTATAATCACTGATGAGTTCCAGGAGTTTGATTTATGGAGATTTTCTACATAGATAATCAAACCCCCTGTCAACAAGTCAGAGTTATATCTTTCTTCCCAGTCTATATACTTTTTATTTTATCCCATTTATTTGCTCTACTAATACTTCCACTAAGATACTGCAAAAAGTGTATTGAGAAAGGACATCCTTACCTTGTCTCTTGAGTTTACTGAGAAAATCTCAGATTTCCCAACATTAACTGAAATGTTAGGTGTGTATGTTTTTTAAGTAGATATTCTTCATCAAGTTGAGGGTGTTCTTGTCTATTCCTAGTTTACTGAGTTTTTATCATGCATGAATGCTGGATTTTTGTCATGCTTTTTTCTACATCTGATAATTTAATCATGTGATTTTTCTTCTTTTGGCCTGGTTATAAGATGGATTACAATAATTTTCAAATTCTGAACCTGCTTTGCATACCTGGGATAAATCTCATATCATAGTTTATATTTATTTTGTGCTTTTTTTATTTCAACTTGATAATATTTTGTTGAAGAATTTTGTGTCCCTGTTCATGAAATATATTGTTTTGTGGTTTTACTTTATTGACATATTTTTCTACTTTTGGCATTAGAGTAATGCTTGCCTCACAGAATGAGTTAGGAAGTAATTGCTTTGCTTCTATATCTGAAAGAGATTGCAGAGAATTAATAAAATTGCTTGTCAAATGTTTGGTAGAATTTATTGGTGGATTCAACTGCATCAGGTGTTTTATGTTTTAAAAGGTCATTAATTATTGATTCAATTTTGTTGGTACATATAGGCCTATTAAGATTACCTATTATTTTCCTCTGTGAATTCTGGAAGCATATGTCTTTAAAGAAATGGACCATTTTATCTAGGTTATCCCGTTTGTAGACATAGGGTTGTTTATGGCATCCCTTTATTAGCCTTTAAATTTCCACAGGATCTATAGTAATGTTCTGTTTGATTTATGATATTAGTAAGTCTTTTTTCCTAGTAGTGAGCTTGGCTGAGGTTTATTGATTTCTATTGATCTTTTCAAAGAGCAGGTGTTTGATTTCAGTGATTTTTTGTTGTTGTTTTCTCTATTGTTTCCAATTTCATTGATTTCTTCTCTAATTCTTCTTTCCTTCTACTTATATTGCATATAACTTGCTCTGTTTCTAGTGTTTTGGGTGAAAGCTTAGGTTATTTTAGATCTCTTCTAGCATATGCATTTAGTGCTATAAATGGCTCTAAGCACTGCCTTTATTTACTGAATCCCACAAATTCTGATGGACCACACTTTAATTTTCAATTACTTCAAAATATTTCCTTTCCTTTGACATTTCTTCTTTGGCTGTGTGTTACTTAGAATTCAATTGCTTAATTTTCATGTATTTTGGGATTCCAGTTTTCTGTTATTGATTTTTGGTTTAGTTCCATGTTGGTCTGAAAGGATGTATTGTGTGATTTCTTTGTTCTGTGGCCCAGAATGTGATCTATTTAGTGAATAATTGTATGTGAGCTTGAAAAGAATGTGTATTCTTCTGTTGGAGGCAGTAGCTTATATATAATAATTGTATGCAGTTGAATGATGGTATTGTTGAGTTCAGTATGTATTGATTTTCTGCCTGCTGAAAAAAATCTATTTTGGGGGGAGAGGTGTTGAAGTATATAACTAGTAGTAGACTCACCTATTTGTCCATGCAGTTCTATCATGCCTCATTTTGTTAAATGGTCTTTTAGATGTGTGCTCATTAAGGATTGTTATGTCTTGTGGAAGAAATGTCCCCCTTTTCATTTTGTTACATCTTTCATTATTCCTGATTAATTTTCCTTGCTTTGAAGTCTACTTTCTGAAATTAGTGCAGTTAGTCCTATTTTCATTTAGGTTAATTTGGTATATTTTTCTCTCTTTACTTATTCTTAATCCACATGTATTTTATATTTAAAGTAGATTTCTTGTATTTCACTCATATTTTTTTGATCCACTCTGACAGTCTTTGTGTACTAGTTGGTACATTCAGATCATTGATACTCAAAGGGATTATTGATAGAGATGGATTAATATCTACCATGTTCATCACTATATTTTCTTGTTGCCATTGTTCTTTGTTCCTATTTTTGTCTTCAACTTTTTTCTTTTTTTGTGGTTTTAATTGAGAATTTTGTAATTCCATTTTATCTTTTTCTTAACATATCAGTTATGCTTTTATAAAAAATTTAGTGGTTACCCTCAAATTTGCAGAATATATTAACAACAAATCCAAGTTCACTTTCAAATTACAGTTTACTATTTGAAGGGTATTTTGAGTACCTTATACCAACCAACTAAGTCTCATTCCTCTCTCTCATCCCTTTGGTTACTGCTGTCATTCTTTCACTTTTATAAACATACATAAGCATGTAAATTATATATATATATACATAATAAAGTACATGTTGCTATTATTTTGAGCAAGCTGATGTTAGGTCAACTAAGAATAATAAATTTATTACTTTCACTTCATCTTCAGTGCTCTTCACTTCTTTATATAGATCCAAGTATCTGAGATATATTTTTTAACATGCTTTATAGGTATACCTCATGTGAAGAGTTGACTCACTGGAAAAGAGTCTGGTGCTGGGAGGGACTGGGGGCAGGAGGATAAGGGGATGACAGAGGAGGAGATGGCTGGATGGCATCACTGACTCGATGGACATGAGTCTGAGTGAACTCCTGGATTTGGTAATGTACAGGGATGCCTGACGTGCTGAGATTCATGGGGTCACAAAGAGTCAGACATGACTAGGCAACTGAACTGAACTGAACTGATAGGTATACAAAATAATGATTCCCAATTTTAAAGGTCATACTACACTTATAGTTATTACAAATTATTGGCTATATTCCCTGTGCTGTATAATGTATCCTTGTAGCTTATTTTATACCTAACAGTGCAATCCGTGGGGTTGCACAGAGTTGGACACGACTGAACGACTTCACTTTCACTTTTCCTTTCATGCACTGGAGAAGAAAATGGCAACCCACTCCAGTGGTCTTGCCTGGAGAATCCCAGGGATGGGGGAGCCTGGTAGGCTGCTATCTATGGGGCTGCACAGAGTTGGACATGACTGAAGTGACTTAACAGCAGCAGTGCATTCTCTTTAAAGAGCTGCTTTTTACATGTCTTTCATGACAGGTTTACTGGCAACAAATTCAATTTTTGTTGGAAAAGTCTTTTTCTCCCTTCACATTTGAAGGATAAATTCATAGGGTGCAGCATTTTACGTTAGTGGTCTTTTTCTGACCATTTAAAGTGGTTCACTTTATTATTTCTTGCATGGTTTCTGAAGAGAAGTTGGATGCAGTTCTCATCTTCATTCCTTTATATGGTTATAGAGTATAGAGGAGCTTTTTTATCCTCTGGATGTTTTCAAGATTTTTGTCTTTATCTTTTATTGTCTATATTTAGAAAATGATATGCTGCTGCTGCTATGTCACATCAATCATGTCTGACTCTGTGCGACAGCAGCCTGCCAGGCTCCTCTATCCCTGGGATTCTCCAGGCAAGAATACTAGAGTGGGTTGCCATTTTCTTCTTCAATGCATGCATGCATGCTAAGTTGCTTCAGTCGTGTCTGATCCTCTGTCCACAGGATTCTCTAGGCAAGAATACTGTAGTGGGTTGCCATTTCCTTCTCCAGAAAATGATATGTTGAGGTATAATTTCTTGGGCATTTATGTTGCTTGATTTTCTGTAACCCTCCTTCACCTGTCATTATGTGTCTGACATTAAATTGGGGAAATTCTCAATCAATATTGTTTCAAATATTTCTTTTGTTATTTTCTTTTTCTACTCCTTCTGATATTCCCATTACACATATGCTATAACTTTTAACCACCAGGGAAGTCCCATAACTTTTAACTCTAGGAGATAATGAAGAACAGGGAAGCCTGGTATCCTGTAGTCCATGGGGTCACAAAGAGTTGGACATTACTTGGAGACTGAACAGCAACAACAACTTTTACAGTTGTTTTCTTTGTCTCTTAGTCATTAGAAATTCTGTTCTTTTTTTTTTTTTTCCCAATTCACTATTCTCTTCACTTTTAATTATTGGAGGTTTCTACTGGTGTATCTTCAAACTCAGAGATTCTCTCCTCAACTGTGTCCAAAGTGTACTCTTAAACCCATCAAAGTCATTCTTCATTGTGAAAGTATTTTTTATTTGTAGCATCTCTTTTTGCTTCTTTCTTAATATTTTCATTATTTACTTGCATTGCCCCTGTGTTCTTGCATACTGATCATGTTAGAGCATATTAATCATGCTTGTTTTAAATTTGTTGTTGTATAGTCATTAAGTCATGTCTGACTCTTTTTGTGACCACATAGACTGTAACTTATCAGGTTCCTCTCTCCATGGAATTTCCCAGGCAAGATACTGGAGAGGGTTGTCATTTTCTCCTCCTCATCTTCATGACCTAGGAATTGAACTTGTGTCTTCTGCATTGGCAAGTGTATACTTTACCACTGAACCTCCAAGGAAGCCCTTGTTTTAAATTCCTGGTATGATAATCCCAGCTATCCTGCCATGTCTGGTTTTGGTGCTTGCTCTGTCTCTTCAAATTTTGTTTATTATCTTTTGAAGTACTTTGCAGTGTATTCTTGATAGCTGGCCATGATGTACCAAGTAAAAGGGACTGCTGCAAATAGATCTTTTTTACTTAGGTAGTGAGATGTGAGGAGAAGGGAATCCTCTATGGTCCTGTGTGATTAGGTTTCAGTTTTTATTGAGTCTGATCTGTGGTCTGTAAGGAACACTTGTGAAGTTCAGTTTTTTCCACCCTCCTTAATAAGCGGGATGGAATGGCTAGAGTGGGCTGAAGTTGAAATTTACCCTTTCCGAGGTCAGTTAGACTGTGATGATTTCCCAGCACATTGGACTATGGCTTGTTTATCCTGAGGGCAGACTTTGTTAAGGAGAACACTGTGCTCTTGTGTATTTCAGTGATTCCATTTACCTTTCCTCTACCACAAGTCAGAGGGGATTTTTTTTTCTGTGATATTTGCATAAGAATCTGGTTGAGTTCCTGGAAGTAAATTTTGTAATACAGCAGGGAGTTCCCTATGACTGGATCCCCCTGGATTTTAATTTTTATTTATTTTCAATTTTATTTAAACATTTATTTTTGACTGTGCTGAGTCTTCATTGTTGTGTGGGCTTTCTCTGTGTGGGCAAATGGGGGCTAGTCTCCAGTTGTGGTGTGTGGACTTCTCATTGCAGTGTTTTCTCTTGTAGAACACAGGCTCTAGGACCATGGGCTTCAGTAGTTGTGGCTCCCAGGCTCTAGAGCACAGGCTCAGTAGTTGTGGTGTACTCTTAGTTTTCCTGTGGCATATGGGATTTTCTCAGTCAGGGGCTGAATCTATGTTTCCTGCATTGGCAGGCAAATTCTCTACCACCAAGCTGCCAAGGAAGTACTCCCATCCAGACTTTTAGATTTCAGAGTTGCTGCACTGAGCTCCTGGCAATTTGTCAATCACATTTTGAGTTTCTTACCCTGGCTCTGGTTCCAGAGGCCACTTCCTCCCCTACATGTCTTCTCTGATGAGTTTTTATTCCCTATATTTGTTTGTCTGTCTGTCTGTCCAATCATGAGGGCAGTGGTTTGCCCCTGTCTTCCTCCCTGTCTTATGGGTTCTTTCAGTTCAGTCACTCAATCATGTCTGACTCTTTGAGACCCCATGAACTGCAGCACGCCAGACCTCCCTGTCCATCACCAACTCCTGGAGCCTACCCAAACTTATGTCCATTGAGTTGATGATGCCATCCAACCATCTCAACTTATGTCATCCCCTTCTCCTCCTGCCCTCAATCTTTCCCAGCATCAGGGTCTTTTTAAATGAGTCAGCTCTTCACATCAGGTGGCCAAAGTATTGGAGTTTCAGCTTCAGCATCAGTCCTTCCAATCAACATCCAGGACTGATCTCCTATAAGAGCTGATTATTTTCTTTTTTGACTTTGTTAATATTTTTATTTGTTAGGATGGAGTAGCAACTTCCAAGCTCTTTACATGCAAAACTAGAACAATCCTGACATATGCTTTCATATTCAGAAAACAGTGAGGTGATGTGGAGGCCATATGCAACTTTACCAGCTCTTGTCTCAGTTTGCAGGGTCCCATGGTACAGTCATAATTTGACAAAAGCTTCATAATTCTCTTATATGCTGCATAATATTTTTTAGCTAATATTCAGTTCAGTTCAGTTCAGTTCAATTGCTCAGTCGTGTCCGACTCTTTGTGACCCCATGAATCGCAGCACGCCAGGCCTTCCTGTCCATCACCATCTCCCAGAGTCACTCAGACTCACATCCATCGAGTCAGTGATGCCATCCAGCCATCTCATCCTCTGTTGTCCCCTTCTCCTCCTGCCCCCAATCCTTCACAGCATCAGAGTCTTTTCCAATGAGTTAACTCTTTGCATGAGGTGGTCAAAGTACTGGAGTTTCAGCTGTAGCATCATTTCTTCCAAAGAAATCCCAGGGCTGATCTTCAGAATGGACTGGTTGGATCTCCTTGCAGTCCAAAGGACTCTTAAGAGTCTTCTCCAACACCACAGTTCAAAAGCATCAATTCTTCAGTGCTCAGCCTTCTTCACAGTCCAACTCTCACATCCATACATGACCACAGGAAAAACCATAGCCTTGACTAATAAGGTAAAAAACTAAAAATATAACCTACTTTTTCTTGATATTGCTGTTCAGTCCCTAAGTCGTGTCTGACTCTTTGTGACCCCATGGGCTGGAGTACGTCAGGCTTCCTTGTCCTTTACCATCTCCTGGAGTTTGCTCAAATTAATGTCCATTGAGTAGGTCCTATCCAACCACCTAACCCTCTGTTACCCACTTCTCCTCCTGTTCTCAATCTTTCAAATCATCAGTCTTTACCAATGAGTTGGCTCTTTACCAATGAGTTGGCATTATGTGGCCAAAGTACAGGAACTTCAGCTTTAGCATCTTTCCTTCTGATGAATATTCAACGTTGATTTCCTTTAGGATTGACTGGTTTGATCTCCTTGCAGTCCAAGGGACTCTCAAGAGTCTTCTCCAACACCATAGTTCAAAAGCATCAATTCTTTGGTGCTCAGCCTTCTTTATAGTCCATATCTCACATACATACATGACTACTGGAAACGCCATGGCTTTGACTATGTGGATCTTTGTTGGTACAGTGATGTCTTTACTTTTTAACACACTATCTAGGCTTGTCATAGCTTTCCTTCCAAGGAACATGCATCTTTTAATTTTATGACTGTAGTCACCATCCTTAGTACTTTTACATGACACTTAAATATCAAATATTTAAGTACAAGATCTTTTGTAGGTAAGCCTCTTATAAAGCCTTTTAAGGGCTCAAAGCAACAGCAACAAAGAAATAACAAATTAATATATAAAGTATTTTCTATTTATTTTTAAAATGCTATGGAGAAGATTTGACCACTATGAAATCTATGGCCACTATGAAATCTATCAAGACTTCCTCTTGATAACTGAAGTCATGGTGTTTTGTTCGTTGTTCACACTATCAAAACATACAGTGATTTCTCTTTTGTGTTCTTCTCATCTCTTAATATATGGCAGATGTAATATATATGTGCCTCTGGTCTTATTAGAAGAACGGCCAACATTTTTTTAAAAAATGGGTCTTATATGCATAATATTTATATGCACTTAAATACCATGAGCTTTTCTTTTTCATGTCTTGAGTATTGATCTGAATATCAAAAATGTTCAGTTGTAAGTTTTAATTAATTTTGGGAAAAAAAAACACTTTTTATTTATACAATTATTAGTCTGGTTTAGCTTTTATATTGGAAGATATAAGACACATTTGATCAAATTTATGACAGCTTATTTAGTATAATATGCTAGCCTCTATTTAAGTAATTTGAATAATTTATTTTAAGCAATGCCATTCTACTATGCAAATGAACTTTCAAAGTTCATAGAAAAAGCATGAGATAAGTTGAAAAGGGAGAACAATGCCAGATGTTCTGTTGCCTGTATTGCCAGGATCTCAGGACTTGATAATGAGCATATAAAGTCATAGAGTACTGTAAAGGATTAGGAAATATCATTAAAAGTTATGATGTTAAAAAAAGAACAAAAATAAGATTCATGCCAGCATTATCATTGTTTTATTTAATTTTTAAGGATTCTTGGTTTTAGAGCAGATATAGGTTTACAGCAAATTGTGAAGGTACAGAGATGTTCCATATTCCTGTCTTCCACATGTATATTAGTTCCTTGTTTATATGCATGCTAAATCACTTCTCTTGTGTCTGGGTCTTTGTGATCTTATGGACTGTAACCTGCCAGGCTCCTCTGCCCATGGGATTCCACAGGCAAGAATACTGGAGTGGGTTGCCATTTCCTCCGCCTGGGCATCTTCCCAACTCAGTGATCAAACCTGTATTAGTCCGTTACATCCCTGTTATCAGCATCACTCACCAAATGGTACATTTTTTTTTTTTTTAACCAAGGAAAGATGTTCATTGTCACAATCACCCAGAGTCAATGGTTTACATTATGTTTCACTCCTAGTTGTGGACATTCTCTGTATAACAGATACAATTCATTACAGTTTCTTACAGAATATTTTCACTGCCCCCCAAACTTTTGTGCTCTCCTACCCCACTATTGACAACCACCAATCTTTTTATTGTCTGCATAGTTTTGCCTTTTCCAGAATGTCATATAGTTGGTATCATACAGTAAGTAACATTTCCCAATTGCCTGATTTCACTTAGTTATATACATTTAAGTTTACCCTATGTCTTTTCATGGCCTGATAGCTCATCACTTCTTATCCCTAAAATAATACTCAGTTGGATATACCACAGTTTGTTCATTTACCAACTGAGAGGTCATCTTGTTTCTAAATTTTTCAAATTAGGAATAGAGCTGCTATAAATATTCATGTATAGACTATTACACAGGTATATGTTTCAACTCCTCTGGGTAAATACCAAAGACTTTGGTTGCTAAATAATATGATAAGCATGTATTTGTGGTGGTTAGCTCATTAAGTCATGTCTCCCTGTGACCCCATGGACTGTAGCCTGTCATTTTCCTCTGTCCATGGGATTTTCCAGGCAAGAATACTGTAGTAGTTTAATAAATTTTTTAAAATAAATTGTTGTCTGATATTTACTCCCCAGTTAAATTCAAATACTTTAAATCAAGACAGGTTATCAGAGGAGTAGTGATTAATTCATATAATCAAGGATATAGACTCTTACCTTTGTATTTTTGACCTCTATACACTATTAATGACCATCAACTATAAAAAATTCTCTAGTAGTTTCTAGGTTGTTTGCAGTCCCAAAGTGATCCCCCTCCCAGCCATATTAAACTGTCATCTAGATCTTGTCACGTCCTTGGGTAACATGTGTGCATGTAAACTTTGAGAAGTCTCACCCCACTGTAGGTTAGGCACACGGAGCAGTGGCAGTGCAGGAGAGGAGCTTCTTTTTGGTTGGATGTGAGCCTTGCTGCCATGATATGGGAGGGTGAGGACTGCCCAGTGGGCCTGGTGCAGAGGAGCCAGAGGAACCCCATCAGCTTTCTCAAGCCTCACCTGTCCAGGAAAAGCACCTGGTTTTCCTGTACCTGAGAGTCAGATCTGTGTATCAGCTCAATAAAGCCAATGCATCTTGACTGAAAGCAGTCTTTTAATTTTGAGAGAAGAGCACCTGTGTTACCCTTAGCTTCGATTGTATGGCCTCTCTCAGGTAGGACAGTGGACATTTCAGCAGATGGTGGTGTGACAAGAAACCCTCCAAGAAAAAATCACTGACTCCCCCAGTCAAATGCCAAGATACTCTATAAGCCACCCCACAGAGCTCAAAACGCCCTGAGGGGAAAGAAATAGCAACCACAAATGTGGATGGGGAAGACACTGATACGACTAAGTTTTCACCTGACAGAGGTTAAACTGAACTCTATGTATAGTCATATTTCATGTAAAACTGATTCTTGTGCACTTGAAAATTGTGTGCACAATATATAGCAAACATGGAAATCGAGACTATGACATGTTTTTGTCAAATAGTTAAGCAATTACTTATCTAATTTCTGTCATGCTGATAAACAGTGCCCTGATTCTTATTGTTTCCAATTTTCCACTTGATAATATACTCACCTTGTAATTTGGGAAGTGCATTGACTTATTCTCCTCAGCTACTACAAAATACCATAGACGAGTGGTGTTAACAACAGAAACTTGTTTTCTTACAACTCCGGAAGGTAGAAGTCTAAAATCAAGGTGATCGTGTACACCTGTGGCTGAATCATGTCAATGTATGGCAAAAAAAATACAGTATTGTAATGTAGAATAAAGTATTAAAAAAAATAAAATAAAATGGTAACTCCAAAAAGAAAAAAAAAAAAGGTGCCCTTGATGTTTGGTGAGACCCTTTTTCCTGGCTTGCAAAACAGCCTTCTTGCTCTGTGTCCTTACCTGGCCTTTCCTCTATGAACACACACACAGTGCCATTGTATCATGAATCAGTAATACCCTTATGACCTCATTTAACCTTAATTACCTCCTTAAAATCCTGTCTCCAAATATAAACACCTTGAGAGGTTAGACTTCAACATATGAATGTTGAGAGCATACAACTCAATCTCTAGCACATATTTTAGGACAGACTGTTAACATGCTCACTTGTAAGCCTCCAGCCCAGAATGTAAGGTAAATCTTGTCCTTTGTACACACATCATGGTCCCCAGTGGTAGAATTTCAGATTTTCCTGAGAGGCACTTATAATTCCAGCTCCAGATCAACTGCCAACATGCAGCACTTCATAGAGAATGTTGTGGCTATCATTTCTGCAGTGTCTGGTGTCATGGAGGAAATTTGAGATTCCTGCTGCTGCTAAGTCACGTTAGTTGTGTCCGACTCTGTGTGACCCCATAGACAGCAACCCACCAAGCTCCCAGGTTATCAGAGGAGTGGTGATTACTTTTCCCTGGGATTCTCCATGCAAGAATACTGGAGTGGGTTGCCATTTCCTTCTCCAAAATTTGAGATTAAGGTCTTAAAAAATAATATTTTTATTTGTTTTTAGTTTTTCTTGTGAGGTGAAGTTCATTCTCTCTAAGCCTATGTGAACTATCAGGAAGCCTGGCAGATATTCCACTCTGCTAATGGAAGTACCATCATGACTCTTATTTTTTTCTATATTACAGGTTCCTTTTATGTATTTTTTAATAAGTGACATTCTCTGAAGATCAGATGAATTTGGGAACAGGCCAAATGATATTTTTCTGTAACTTATTTCTGATCTCCCCCAAATTAGATTGAATTATATAAAACAAACTTGTAGGCTAAATCTTTATGATTATTTTCCAGTTGCCTCAAATCCTAGGGATTCTGTTCAATAAATATGTATTAATATGTATACCAGCTCTTTTATTAGATGTCTCATTTTGCTTTTACTTAGGCGTCTTTTATTATGGGTGGAAGGGAAAACCACTGTAACTAGCATTGAGATACAGAAATTACTGAGTAATAAAATACGACCCAACTCTGGGGGTATAATTGAACAGAAACCACAAAATTTTAATCTCATTTCAGTTCTTATCTGCTTTCCTGCTTCATGCTGTGATAGCCCCACTAGAGACACTTGTCCTCAGGAGGACAAAGATACTTAGCTGAGGGAGTAATGCCACCTGATACAATAGAGATCAAATGAGGAGACAGGGCTTAGAAAAGGGTGACCAAGTTTGGTTAGGCATCATGTTCTTCAAGCACGACCCTGCCCTTGTAAACACAAGCTGCTCATGTACTCTGAGCTCTCTGTGGATAGTCTGTATCACTGGATTTATTACTGCTCACTTCCAGTATTCATCTCCAGGATCCTGAAATCCACCAAGCCTAAGATTAACTGTATTATTGAAAACTGTTATCTCCCACCCTAAGTTCTATCTTGTTCTGCCATTGCCTAGGCTTTGTCATCATTGAATCTAACAACAGTAAGAATTTTACCATTGTCTTGGATGTCTTACCAAACCATTTAAGAAATATTTTGTTTTTACCATTTAGTTCAGTTCAGTCTCTGAGTCGTGTCTGACTCTTTGCAACTTCATGAACTGCAGCACGCTAGGCCTCCCTGCCCATCACCAACTCCCAGAGTTCACTCAGACACACATCCATCGACTTGGTGATGCCATCCAGCCATCTCATCCTCTGTCATCCCCTTCTTCTCCTGCCCCCAATTCCTCCCAGCATCAGAGTCTTCCAATGAGTCAGTTCTTCACATGACATGGCCAAAGTACTGTAGTTTCAGCGTCAGCATCATTCTTCCAAAGAACACCCAGGACTGATCTTTATAATGGACTTGTTGGATCTCCTTGCAGTCCAAGGGACTCTCAAGAGTCTTCTCCAACACCACACTTCAAAAGCATCAAATCTTCAGCTCTCAGCTTTCTTCACAGTCCAACTCTCACATCCATACATGACTACTGGAAAAATCATAGCCTTGACAAGACAGACCTTTGTTGGCAAAGTAATGTCTCTGCTTTTGAATATGCCATCTAGGTTGGTCATAACTTTCCTTTCAAGGAGTAAATGTCTTTTAATTTCATGGCTGCAATCAACATCTGCAGTGATTTTGGAGCCCCCCAAAATAAAATCTGACACTGCTTCCACTATTTCCCCATCTATTTGCCATGCAGTGATGGGACCAGATGCCATGATCTTGGTTTTCTGAATGTTGAGCTTTAAGCCAACTTTTTCACTCTCCTCTTTCACTTTCATCAAGAGGCTTTTTAGTTCCTCTTCACTTTCTGCCATCAGGGTGGTGTCATCTGCATATCTGAGGTTATTGATATTTCTCCCAGAAATCTTGATTCTAGCTTGTGTTTCTTCTAGTCCAGCATTTCTCATGATGTACTCTGCATATAAGTTAAATAAACAGGGTGACAGTATACAGCCTTGGCGTACTCCTTTTCCTATTTGGAACCAGGCTGTTGTTCCATGTCCAGTTCTAACTGTTGCTTCCTGACCTGCATACAGATTTATAGATGAAGAACCATAAAATCTAACATTATATTCAGGCTCCTTGAGAGTAATGTCTTATGTTGCAGTTTGCATCTCCCAATCCTGGCTGTTGCCTGACATGTATATAAACTTGATAACTGAATGTCTATGCTATATTTCTAAACAAACTCTGTGAAAATATTGCTTCCAAAGAACAATTGGAAGAACTAATTGCTTCTGAATTAGTCTGAATGATTGGCAATAATTTAAAAAGTCAAGAAAATGAGTTAGATTTCTCAGCTATACTACTGTGTATCACTGTCAGTTTTTAATGTTTATTAATTTTTGAATCAAAAGTCTCTTGATGAAAGTGAAAGAGGAGAGTGAAAAAGTTGGCTTAAAGCTCAACATTCAGAAAACCAAGATCATGGCATCTGGTCCCATCACTTCATGGGAAATAGATGGGGAAATAGTGGAAGCAGTGTCAGATTTTATTTTGGGGGGCTCCAAAATCACTGCAGATGTTGATTGCAGCCATGAAATTAAAAGACATTTACTCCTTGAAAGGAAAGTTATGACCAACCTAGATGGCATATTCAAAAGCAGAGACATTACTTTGCCAACAAAGGTCTGTCTTGTCAAGGCTATGATTTTTCCAGTAGTCATGTATGGATGTGAGAGTTGGACTGTGAAGAAAGCTGAGAGCTGAAGATTTGATGCTTTTGAAGTGTGGTGTTGGAGAAGACTCTTGAGAGTCCCTTGGACTGCAAGGAGATCCAACAAGTCCATTATAAAGATCAGTCCTGGGTGTTCTTTGGAAGAATGATGCTGACGCTGAAACTACAGTACTTTGGCCATGTCATGTGAAGAACTGACTCATTGGAAGACTCTGATGCTGGGAGGAATTGGGGGCAGGAGAAGAAGGGGATGACAGAGGATGAGATGGCTGGATGGCATCACCAAGTCGATGGATGTGTGTCTGAGTGAACTCTGGGAGTTGGTGATGGGCAGGGAGGCCTAGCGTGCTGCAGTTCATGAAGTTGCAAAGAGTCAGACACGACTCAGAGACTGAACTGAACTAAATGGTAAAAACAAAATATTTCTTAAATGGTTTGGTAAGACATCCAAGACAATGNGGGAGGGATTGGGGGCAGCAGGAGAAGGGGACGACAGAGGATGAGATGGCTGGATGGCATCACAGACTCAATGGACGTGAGTCTGAGTGAACTCCGAGAGTTGGTGATGGACAGGCATGCCTAGCGTGCTCGGATTCATGGGGTTGCAAATAGTAGGACACGACTGAGTGACTGAACTGAGCTGAACTGAATTTTTGAATCATATGCAAAATTTTAAGTCAAGTATTTTAAAGAAAAACTTGCTTAGCATTCTAAAGGCATAATTGACAAAATAATATAAAGAAAAATATACATTTCTTCTGAATTTTCCAGGTTAATGCTCATGTGTTCATATATATTTAGTTGTTCTATCTAAAACTAAAGTTATTTCTGAATGGAATTATCTACTCTTGTATCAAAATAAGACATTTGTATAGTAGACTACATCTTTAAAAATTTAATAAACCTTAAGTACATCAGAGAAGATATTAACAGAGCATACTATATGTTTTTTTCCTAAACTTTTAAATTCTTTCTAGTAACAGTTGAACTTTTTCATTAATTATTTACTCCTTCATTAGTTACAGCTTGAAAAAAAAGTAGTCCTGAGTCACTGGAGCCTATTATACAGAGTGAAGTAAATCAGAAAGAAAAACACCAACGCAATATATTAACACATACATATGGATTTTAGAAAGTTGGTAATGATGACCCTATATGTGAGACATCAAAAGAGACACAGATGTTAAGAACAGACTTTTGGACTTTGTTGGAGAAAGTGAGGATGGGATGATTTGAGAGCATAGTATTGAAACATGTATATTACCATATGTGAAATAGATCACCAGTTCAAGTTTGATGAATAAAACAGGGCACTGAAAGCCACTGCACTGGGACAACCCAGAGGGATGAGATGGGGAGGAATGTGGGAGGAGGTTTCAGGACGGGGGACACAGGTACACCTATGTCTGATATCAATGTATGCCAAAAACAACCACACTATTGCAAAGTAATTAGCCCACACCTAAATTAAATAAATTAATTTAAATGAAAAAAAAGAGATTTAGTAGGCATGTGTGAGGAGCATCAACCATAAACTCTTCACATCTGGGTCAAGTGTTGGCTACAATGTAGATGATATGCAAATAGACTAGGAAGATAAAACCCTTAAGATTAATTGTGTGTAGAGAGAACACCTGCTCACATGATATAACAAAAGTTAATTATTCATCAACTGTTCAGACATTTTTCTACTTTAAGTTTTCGAATTCAGTTTGATATTTACATAGGAAATAAACAGCAATATTGTGAAATTGAGAAATTCTCACACACTAACATCATCTATGCTTTGAATCAATTACACTTTTCAACAACAGAATTATCCCAAACTCATGTCAGCTAAAACATATTTACATTGGTAGAAATGATGATGAACCAAAGGGGTCATTCAAAAAATAATTTGGAAATTAACATGGAAGTTGACTATTATAAACTGTTTACTCTTGTTTTGTTACCTCTAATTATGCATTTAGTTGAAAAACCATAATCTGAGGGAACGTTTGATAATGTAAATCCAAATTAAGTATCAGAAATAAGCAAACAAAATCATTCAGCCCAAACTCTGAACTATCAGTTCTTGACTTTAATTTCTCCAGGGATGTTTTCCTCTAACACACCCCATTCATGACTACTATAATGATGCCCAAGATGTTATCAGTAGGAATAACCACATCGTTTTGTGGTATTTATATCAGGCCTCATTTCTGTTAACATCAGTTTCTATCTTTCCAATTACTTACTCTAGCTATTTTAATTTCAAAATCTACAAAGCCATAAGATTTTCAATACAATTTTCACTCTGTTCTGTAGCTCTCTTTCTCATTTAACCTAATTTAGATTCCACAGTTACTATAATCAACCTTCTTGCCACTCTCTTGCCATCTTACTTTACTGGAAAGAAAAAAAGCAAAGCAACCAGTTCTCACTCTCTACCATTTTTTGGTTTCTAACACAAAGTGAAGGTGGCTGGAGGAAAGTGTAGAAAGAAGCTCAGTATGTTGCCTCATCAAGCTCTGTTCTGTTCACTGTACCACAAGTTGTTGAGACAAGGAATAATCATTTCATTAAGAAAGCAGGATGGCAGTATGGCAGACTAATGTCCTAGAGAAGCACCTTACTCCAGTAAAGTTTTCTTTTATATTGAGAGGGGAGTGGGAGTGGATAATTGGTGCACACTTTTTCCTGTAGGAATCCTTTGTTCTTGCAGCTGTCACAATGTCCCTCTAAACTTCCAAGACAAATGTTATTCTCTGTTCTACAATTTATCATCTCTACACTAATGTAGAAGCCCTTATACCCTTAAAGGTCAGAGCCTAAGAATAGGCTACCCTGTATATTTCAGGCTATAGTCAACATTCTTTACCAAAAGCAAAAGTAAAAGAAACAGATCTATTGTAGAATCAGATTTGTTCTTCCCTTTTAAAAAACCATTGCTTTCTGTGGAGAAAGTTGCATCTCACATTGGCCTTCAGCTTGCCTGAAGACTTTCTGTAATATACTCATTTTCCTACTACCATAGAGCTCTAGCACATTTTCACCATTCTTCCCACAACTCCAAAACTCTGTTTGCACTTCTCACTCTAAATAGATGTCATTGCTTCTTATTTCATAAGAAAAAAATAATAGGAGAAATCTATCTAATTGCACTGTTATAAAGCCTGTAAAGCCTGTGTGTGTGTGTGTGTAAAATTCTGAAAAAGATGGGAATACCAGACCACCTGACCTGCCTCTTGAGAAACCTATATGCAGGTCAGGAAGCAACAGTTAGAGTTGGACATGGAACAACAGACTGGTTCCAAATAGGAAAAGGGGTACGTCAAGTCTGTATATTATCACCCTGCTTAATTAACTTCTATGCAGAGTACATCATGAGAAACGCTGGGCCCGTTAACCTCTATCTAAACACTTATCATTTCCCTTGTCTTCTACTATACTGGATTAAATGCCTCTGTTCTATACAATGAACACTTCACTAGCACTTCAGATTCCAATTTCCAAAGTCCCTAATGATCTCCACATCAAATAAACATCTGAATTAACATCCCAGCAGCGTAAACACAGTGTATCACCTCTTTCTTCTTGAAGTATTTTCTTCTGTGAAAGGATGCCATGCTCTTCTTCTTTTACTAATATTGTTTATTCCCTTTGTATCTTTTTTTTCCAAACAGCTTTTTTACTTTCTAGAGTGATCAGGATTCAGTCTTTCATTTTAATCTGTTGTCTATCTAAGTTTAATCTGAAATTTTACTCAACCAGTCCCTTGGCTTTCAATATCAGCAGTAATTTTAAGGACATAAATTTACATTTTATACCTATATACCAGATTCATATCCAGTTGATGAGGTTATATTTCTTTTAGATATATAATTATTTAAAACTCATGAAAGAAGAACATTTTGCTTCAGTTGAATCTGAAAAGTAAAAATCTGAATTGACTCAAGTTCTTTCTCCTGCAAATGAAACATAGAAATATAGTCTCTTGATTTGGGGGAAAAAATAGTTATCTTGGATTTGGGGCTGGTAGAAAAGGTGAATTTGCATTAGCTTCCCTTTACCATAGTCCAGAAAAGTCTCAATTTTGTTTTAATCTAATTATGGGTTGGTTGTATTTCCTAAAAGGGTTTGTTGGTAAGGACTTGCTGCTGAGGCATCAAGAAGCTTGTACCTCAGGAAGAACATGATCCATCTGGAGAGAATGGAATGTTTAGTATCCTGTATCTTGTGACCATGACTTTTAAGGGAGTTCAGTTCAGTCTCTCAGTGGTGTCTGACCACTAGACTCTCCGTGAACCCATGGACTGCAGCATGCCAGGCTTCCCTTTGAGAGAGAGCAGAATTTTATTCTCCTGTTTTTTGCTTTCCAAGTACAAATATTCATTTTATATGTAACAGTTGATTCTCTTTATTCTCAGTAGTTAGGTTTTACAAAGTCACCAGAAACAGAACACTGAATTAGTGACTGCTAAATCATTAATCTCAGAGGGATTAATGATTATATAACCATAGTCTCACAGGGTTAGGTCCCTGTGAGACTCTGGTTATAACATATTCATTAACCAGTCAATACATAACATTGTTTTGTGTGTTTCTTATTTACTTAACATATATGTAGATTCCTTACTGAAAACATGGCCGATGACACTTAAGTCATGCCTTAAAGAAACTTACATAACACACACGTTTCCTCCATAACACCTGTCAGACTTGCTGTGCTTAGTAAAATTAGACAGCAGTTCAGCACCAATAAATAGCACAAAAATGTGAAAACATCACCCTAACCTACAGAAGGATTCTTGTTTACAATGTGAGGGCTGAAACAGGAAGGCAGAGCACTGGCTTGTGCTTGGGAACTTGTGGGAACTTGGGAACAAAATGGCAATACTTTTTTGTCACTCTATTTATAAATATTTCTGCAAATACCAGTGCTTAGAGAATATTGACTTTAATGTTACAAATATTCTTGACTAGGAAAATGCACAGATATATAATATGTGAATAATGTCAATTGAATATATGAATTTATGTAGAAAAATACATGTTTTGTTTTGTTTTGTTTTCATGGTTGACTAGCAATTTAATTTTGGGTCATTTCTATTATGAGTTGAATTTCTCAAAAATTTGTGTTGAAATCCTGACTTCTAGTATATAAGTATGTGATTTTATTTGGAAATAGGGCTATACAGATATAATTAAGCTAAGGTCATACTGGAGTAGGGTACTTCCTAATCCAATATGACTAGTGCCCTGATAAAAAGAAAATTTGGACACAGACAGACACACACACATAGAATTCCATGTGAGGATGAGGCAGAAATTGAACCAATGTAGCAAAAGCTAAGAAACACCAGAGACTGGTAGCAAACTCTCGGAAGCTAGGAGAGAGGCAAGGGATACATTCTCTCTCAGAGCCTTAAGATGAAGGCTTATTTCAGTTCTGGTCTTAAAGACAGTGCTTCTAAGAGTTGCAATTGCAAACTACTTTTGATTTAACACTAATATTCATCAAAAGGCTTCCCTGGTGGCTCACATGGTAAAGAATCTGCCCGCAATGTGGGAGATCTGGGTTGGAGAACTGGGTTTGATCCCTGGGTTAGGAAGATCCCCTGGAGAAGGGAACAGCAAACCACTTCAATATTCTTGCCTGTTCAGAGGAGCCTGGTGGGCTACAGTCCGTCGATTGCAAAGAGTTGGACATGACTTCAGTTCAGTCTCTCAGTTGTGTCCAACTCATTGTGACCCCATGGACTGCATGGGAGTCACGCCAGGCCTCCCTGTCCATCAGCAACTTCCAGATTATTGACTATAGACTTTTGATGATGGCCTTTCTGACTGGTGCAAAGTGATACCTCATTGTAGTTTTGATTTGCATTTTTATAATGCAACACCAGGCCTCCCTATCCATCACCAACACCAAACTCATTTCCATTGTGTTAGTGATGCCATCCAACCATCTCATCCTCTGTCACCCTCTTCTCTTCCCACCTTCAATCTTTCCCAGCATCAAGATCTTTTCAAATGAATCAGCTCTTCGCATCAGGTGGTCAAAGTATTGGAGTTTCAGCTTCAATATCAGTCCTTCTAATGAACACTGAAGACTGATCTCCTTTAGGATGGACTGACTGGATCTCCTTACAGTCCAAGGGCCTCTCAAGAGTCTTCTCCTGAGATATGACTTAATTACTAAATAACATGACTTAGTTACTAAGTAACAACAGCAGTGTATTTATGTGAATCTCAGTCTCCCAATTTATCCCTTCCCCTCTTCCCCCAGGTAACCATAAATTTTTTACATCTGTGAGTCTGTCTTTTGTAAATAAGTTTTCATTTGCATCACTTTTTAAGATTCCACATGTAATTTCATATTGTATGATATTTGTCTTTCTCTACCTTATGGATTGAATCATTTCCCTTTTCCTATTCAAGAGCAAACTTATTCTAATTAAAACCATAGGTATTAGTATACTGTATTGGTGTTTTTCTTTCTGGCTTACTTCACTCTCTATAATAGGTTCCAGTTTCATCCACCTCATTAGAACTGATTTAGATGTGTTCTTTTTAATGGCTGAGTAATACTCCATTGTGTATATGTACCACAGCTTTCTTAGCCATTCATCTGCTGATGGACATCTAGGTTGCTTCCATGTCCTGGCTATTATAAACAGTACTGCAATTAACACTGGGGTAGGGGAGGGAGGTGAGAGGGGTTCCAGGATGGGGAACACGTGTACACCTGTGGTGGATTCATGTTGATCTATGGAAAAACAAATATAATATTGAAAAAAAATAATAATAAAAACATAGGTATTAACTCATTTAAATCACCATATAAAAAATCTAAAACTTATCAATATATTATGATAGGTGATCTTTGCTTTCACTATGTACTGTTTTACAACATCATTCCATTGTTTTCTTCAAGTATTTGTTGTTGTTCAGTCCCTATCGTATCCAACTCTTTGTGACCTCATGGACTGGAGCATGCCAGGTTCCTCTTTCTATCCTCCACTCTCTCTCAGAGTTTGCTCATATCAATATCCATTGAGTTGGTGATGGTATTTTACCATCTCATCCTCTACTGTACTCTTCTCTTGTTGCCTCCCATCTTCCCCAGCATCAGGGTTTTTCCATTGAGTCAGCTCTTCACATCAAGTGGTCAAAGTATTGGATCTTCAATTTAAGCATCTTCTTCAAGTATGATTTAATGTTTTATCATTCGACATTTCGCTACTGCTTGAGAAAATTGCTGATACCTGAGAAGCAGATCAGTATCATTTAATTTTTTTGATTTTTTGATAGACTTCTTTTTAGAACAGTTTTGGATTTAAATGTTAAAATTCACATATATCTCATGCTGTTTCCCCTATAAACATCTTTTGTTAATGATACATTTTTTATAATTAATGACTCAGTATTGATCACTGAGTCATTTCCAGCTGAAGTCCAGACTGCATTCAAGTTTCTGTCCCAGGATACACCCTGTAATTTACATCTTGTATCTCTAGTGGTTTCTTACTGTGTGTTAAGGTTTCTCAGCTTTTCCTTATTTTTCACGACCTTGAATATTTGTAGAAGTTCTAGTTAGATACGTTGTAGGCTTTCCTTCTAAGGATAATGTTTTTCTCATAATTAGATGTTATAAGCTTTGGGAGGGAAGTTCAGTTCAGTCACTCAGTCATGTCAGACTCTTTGCAACCCCAGGGACTGCAGCATGCCAGGCTTCCCTGTCCATCACTAACTCCTGGAGTATACTCAAACTCATGTCAATTGAGTTGGTGATGCTATCCAACCATCTCATCCTCTGTCATCCTCTTCTTCTCCTGCCTTCAATCTTTCCCCAAATCAGGAACTTTTCAAATGAGTCAGCTCTTCTCCTCAGGTGGCCAAACTATTGGAGTTTCAGTTTCAACATCAGTCTTTCCAATGAATATTCAGGACTGATTTTCTTTGGGATGGACTGATTGGATCTCCTTGCAGCCCAAGGGACTCTCAAGAGTCTTCTCCAACACCACAGTTCAAAAGCATCAATTATTTGGCACTCAGCTTTCTTTATAGTCCAACTCTCACATTCATACATTACTACTGGAAAAGCCATAGCCTTGACTAGATGGATTTTTGTTGGTAAAGTAATGTCTCTACTTTTTAATATGCTGTCTAGGTTAGTCATGACTTTTCTTCCAAGAAGTAAGCGTCTTTTTATTTCATGGCTGCAGTCACCATCTTCAGTGATTTTGGAGCCCAAAAAAATAAAGTCTGACACTGTTTCCACTGTTTCCGCATCTATTTGCCATGAAGTGATGGGACCAGATGCCATGGTCTTAGTTTTCTGAATATTGAGCTTTAAGCCAACTTGTTCACTCTCCTCTTTCACTTTCATCAAGAGGTTCTTTAGTTCTTTTTCACTTTCTGCCATAAGGGTGGTGTCATCTGTATATATGAGGTTATTGATATTTCTCCTGGCAGTCTTGATTCCAGCTTGTGCTTCATCCAGCCCAGCATTTTTCATGATGTACTCTGTATGTAAGTTAAATAAGCATGGTGACAATATACAGCCTTGATGTACTTCTCTTCCTATGTGGAACCAGTCTGTTGTTCCATGTCCAGTTCTAATTGTTGCTTCCTGACCAGCATACAGATGCTGGTCAGGTGGTCTGGTATGCTCATCTCTTTCAGAATTACCCACAGTTTATTGTGATCCACATAGAATAAACTGGGAGAGAAGATCATGGGGTAAAATACCATTTTATCTAATATTAAGGATAATCCTATCAATATGATTTGATTTTTATTATCTGGCTAGAGCGTGTTTACCAGGCTCCTCTACTGTAGAGTTACTTTTTCTATGCCATTTCTATAGCGCAGTCTTTGAAAGAAAGTCAATATGCACAGCCAGATCTTAAGGAGTAGGTATAATTCAACCTGTTGGAGTGGAATATTTGCACATATTATTTGGAATTCTTCCCCATGAGAGACTGAGCTTTTCTCTATGTATATAAATAAATCACATAGTAATATAAGTTCTTCTGGAAAGGTTAAAACATCATTTCTGTTAAAATGAAAGGCTTTTACAGTTTCTCCAGATAGAACATCATGAATCTAGTCTTTTCACAGGAAAAGATAGAAATAAAAATGCTTAAAGAAAAGAGTTTAAGCAATATATTCCAAACATACTATGGGTTAAACCTCAAAGTTTAATCATGCTTTCAACATATCACATATTTCAAGTTATTTGAAATCTCCAAACAATTTTAGTATGTGCATATCAGAAATTCTTTCTCAATATATTGATATCTAAAAAACTAAACATCACAATGAAGTTCTTATATCTGATTGCTTTTCTTCAAGCCATGATCTTCTGCACTTTAACCTTTTAATGTACAGATTTTGCTTGCCTTATATAAACCAAAATAAACATTAAAATTTAAAACTATTGGACAGATGATACATCATTTTAATGAAAAAAATGATGTCTTTGGTTTCTTTTAGAACAATAACTATGAATAATATGATCATATTTTGCTGAAAGTTGTGACTGGTGATGGCTTTAAGTACATTACTAATAAAGAATTTCATAAGCCATATGGTAAACATGTCTTCAATGAACATCTGCTGAAAACTTAGGATTGAGCAGATTTAAGGGAAGAAATGAAGGAGAAGAGTCTAGAAAAGTGAAAGATGGAAGTGAGAAAGAAAATCACTCTACATAGATATGCATCTTTCTTTTCGTGGTAGTACTTATGGCTCAAACCATGTATCACAACACACTCTACATATCCTTATTTTTTTCAGGCATTTTCAATCAAGGAAGAATAATTAATGAAAGAGAAAAATGAAAATAAAACCAAAAAATATATAACATCAATAATAACCTGGAGGCACACAATATTATATAATAAGATTCTCAAAATTTTAGCTAAAGACATTTAAATTACTAAATGTGAAAGATGTACAAACAATTTATGAAAAAAAATTTGTTAATCATGATGTGTTTCATTTCTCTTCAGGGTAATTTTAAAGTATCATATAGAATGTTGTCAGTATGGTATAGTGTATACCATATATGGTATAGATTTATATTTTATAGATAGTACATTATATATTTACATAGCCTTTTTCTTGTCATAGCACATATTGCTTAGATAAACATAGAAGCTGATACATGTATTATTAACATTTGGTATTGTTTCAAGAATTCATTGCCTCATGTTACTTGTTGAAACATATGCCAAGAAAATAAACGCTGAATAACATTTTACTTTGCATGCAAAATGAGGGATTCATTTAGAGATTAAAGCTTGAATTAATTTATTTAAATGGCATTAATACAGATAGGTTTTTCTTTTGAGGAAGGCATTTGTCACTGTGTTTCTTCCTGATAAAATTATACCAACATTAAGCATTCTGTTTTAGGCATGTTCTATAGATAGAGAGGAAGATTTAGGATGTGTTCTATTAAAGCAACTTAGGAATGACTCTCACAGGTGAATGAGCACCAATACAGATATCCCTGTGACTAACCTTGTATTTCCATTATAGTATGCCAAGAAGATAGTCTCATATATTCTTTTACTTCTCTGTACTTAGAAAAAATATATTTTTATCAACAGTACTCTGTTTTTTGCAATTGTGTAAATTAAAATAATATGAGTATCTTGGCAGAAGTCAGTCCTTGTGATTATAATCATACTGGTTCACAATGGGAAAACAGGATTTGGCTTCAACCTGATACATTTGATTCACAATTTGTTAACCTTAGAGTTGAGACTTATTTCAACTGTGTGTGGGTGTGTATGTAATACAATGCAATAGACATTCATGTATTCATGTACTATATTTAGCTCACTGTTCTTGCTGTCAGTATGTAGATGAATCAGATAATGATATCCTCGAAGGATATTTTTGTTTTATGAGAGAGATGCTATAGCTGTGTCCTATTCAGAAATCAGAAAAGTTACATTTGTAGACTTGACATTAAAGAGATGTTAGATAGTGAGGTGACTGTGAATACAAATTAGAGAATCACTATAATGTAATATCTATTATCTTTATTACTAGAAAAAAGTTGATAAATAAAATGGTAGATGTGCATGGAAAGATTGAAAGTTTGAGGAAAGCCCTGAAAGCTCTAAGTTAAGAATGGAGAAGAATAAGATAACTACTATGTATTACATGTTGAGAAATTATGTATTTATATTTAATTATTCCTTACAAAAATATGGCTGTAGAAACTTGTTCAAATAATGTACATAACCCATAAAGACTAGTATGACTCTTATATAGTAGTTGGATACTTACAGTAAGATCAAAGGAAACATTGAACAATTATTGCAAAACTAGTGGTCAGTAAACATAAAAGGGTTTATATAAATTAATATGAATTTATATTTAATTCCATTTGGTATGTCTAATTTAGACATCTTGCCCCACTGTTGAGTTTTTTAAGTGAACTTCAGCACTTTCTACCTATAACACAATTTTGAATTGTGTTAATTATTATTCTTATTTGAAAGGTAAAAACTGAAATAAGATATTAACTGAGTTAGCAACATAAAATAGATTTTCAAAATCCTTGTCTTGGATTTTTGGAAGCACCATGTTATACTTCAGAAAAGTAGAGAACTAGAAAGAGTATTGCTCCTATCTTTGCAGAAAAGAAAAACAATTTGGACTAACTGCAGATTTTCAGATTTAGTGACTTTTGTGTACCTGTTTCAAAACTGAGGCCACAGGGCAAATAACTCTTACAAGTTTAAAAGAAAATAGAGATGATAAAGTGAAAATAGAGCTGAGCATTTACTTTAAGTCAAGCAGTCAAAAGGTATAAAATGTCGAGCTGAGGAAAATATTAAACTATCAATGAATAGCTAAAGAGAGAGGGTCAGGAAGATACCCTGGAGGAGGAAATGGCAACCACTCCAGTATTCTTGTTAGAAAATCCCATGGACAGAGCCTGGTGGATTACAGCCCATGGGCCTGCAAAGAGTCAGACACTACTGAGTAAGTAAACAACAACACGGGTGAGTATGGGTTAGGGAAAGAAAAGTATCAGCAATGAAGATTGAGGGAAATCCAGAAAAGGCTAATTCTTGGCTCTGGCTAGGAAAAGCCTCAATTTGTATGGGAAGTGACATCAAAGTGTAGCTTCAGTGCACAGGTAGAAACGAACCAAAGCTGGAGAAGGCTTACAGAAGAGTGAAAAAGAAGCTCTTCTGCTGGGGAGGAGGCCCAGACAAGGCCCAGCACTCCATGGCAGAAATCCTGGTGAGGGCTGCAGACCCAAGACCAAAGTCCTATAGTGACTGTATGACACTTGGTCAAGTCAGCCAGAACCTCCTCTCCAGCACACACACCACCATGACAACAAGTTTAACTAAAATAACAATGAAATGCATCTGGGAGAGCTGCAGGAGTCAGAGTTTTTCAGGAGAAAACAGAATGAAGACCCAAAGGTAAACAGGAGGCAAACAGGTCTCAGTAGAGAAACCCGTGATACATTCTACTTTCATTGAGGGTAACCAGACCAACAACAAACTTTAAATACACTCTTTCTAGATTAATATAAGACCTTAGATGGTAAAGAATCTGCCTACAATGCAGGAGGTCTGGGTTTGATCCCTGGGTTGGAACGATCCCCTCGAGAAGGGAATAGAAACCCACTCTAGTATTCTTGCCTGGAGAATCCCATGGACAGAGGAGCCTGGTGGGCTATAGGCCATGGGGTGGCAAAGAGTTGGACACGGCTGAGTGACTTCCACTTTCACGCTAAAGACCTAACAAGTAAAAGAGGTGCCCATTATTAACTGTTTTAAAATTTTACCACAATCTACTCTCATACAGAATATGTCCGTATATATACGGGTGTGTATTTGGCACATATGACAACACACAGGCATCTACATAGCTGAAGAGAAAAAGCAAGGAAGCAAGGACTCCTCATCTGGAAGGCAGCTGGGATCAGAACTACAGAGGAACAGGAATAAAACTCATAGAAGACTTTTCAGAAACACTTGCATCAAGGAGGCAGTCTAAACCTGCGTTGCCCAATCACTTCCTTTCAAAATCTTTGTCTTACTTGAACTTGGCTCCCTGAGATTCTCTACATAATCTCATGTCCTTCCCCAATGGTACATTAGCTATACTGGAACTCAACATCAACTTACAGTCTGGGTAGGAATTAACCATCCATCAAGAAGTGGTGAGGAAGGTATGATGTTATGCTCCTAAGGTGTTTAGAGATGATCTTCAAATAGGATATATTAATCCAGAACTGCAGATGGTGACTGCAGCCATGAAATTAAAGACACTTGCTCCCTGGAGGAAAATTTATGACTTACCTAGATAGCATATTAAAAAGCAGAGACATTCCTTTGCCAACAAAGGTCCACCTAGTCAAAGCTTTGATTTTTCCAGTAGTCATGTATGGATGTGAGAGTTGGACTCTAAAAAAAGCTAAGCATCGAAGAATTGATACTTTTGAACTGCGGTGTTGGAGAAGACTCTTGAGAGTTCCTTGGACAGAAAGAAGTCCACCCTAAAGGAAATCAGTTTTGAATATTCACTCGAAGGACTGATGCTGAAGCTGAAATGCTAATACTTTGGCCACTTGATGCGAAGAGCTGACTCATTTGAAAAGACCCTGATGCTGGGAATTATTGGAGGAGGGAGGAGAAGGGGACAACAGAGGATGGGATGGTTGGATGGCATCACTGACTCATGGACATGACTTTGTGTAAGCTCCAAGAGCTGGTGATGGACAGGGAAGCTTAGCATACTGCAGTCCATGGGGTCGCAAAGAGTTGGACATGACTGAGCAACTGAACTGAACTGATTGGAATCAGAAGCAAATTATGCTTTCTGCAGAAGAGCTTTTCAGTTTTTTTGGGACCAACGGTAGTTCCATTGTTCCACTTATGGAAACCAGTCAAAGCTGTAGCATCATTAACGGTCGTATTCACAGACAAGTGTTTGTCCCAGACAATTAGGCACCTGTGGTTTGCTGTGTGCAGAGAACATGTCTGCCAGATATCCTTACCATGCAGACAGCACAGTGAGAGATGGAAAGTGGATGAGTCTCCTGCAGGGAAGCAGTTTCCAATCCAGTTTGTAGATGTTAATGAATTCTGATTTCACCTAAATTTTCACTTGTTAATAGTGAATGACAGCTATTTCTAAAAATGGCTGTTGCTGTTGTTCAGTCATTTAGTCATATCCGACTCTTTGCAGAATCCATAGATTAAAGCACAGAAGGCTTCCCTGTCCTTCTCCATCTCTCAGAGTTTGCTCAAATTCCTTGTCCCTTGAATCAGTAATGCCATCCAACCATCTCATCCTCTGCAGTCCCCTTCTCCTCTTGCCCTTAATCTTTCCCAATATCAGGGTCTTTTCCCATGAGCCTGCTTTTCACATTTTTAGGTGACCAAAGTATTGGAGCTTCGGCTTCTGAATCAGTCCATCCAATGAGTATTCATGGTTGATTTCCTTTAGTATTGAAGGTTGGGTCTCCTTGCTGCTCAGGGGACTTAGGGTCTTTTTTATTTTAATTAATTAATTTATTTTTTAAATTACAATACTGTATTTGTTTTGCCATACATTGACATGTATTAGCCACAGGTGAACACAATCTCCCAATGCCAAAGCCCCCTCCCACCTCCCACCCCACACTATCTACCTGAATCATCCTGTGCACCAGCCCCATGCATCCTGCATCCTGCATTGAACATAGACTGGCGCTTCGTTTCTTACAAGATAGTATACGTTTCAATGCCATTCTCCCAAACCATCCCACCCTTTCCCTCTTCCCCAGAGTCCAAAAGTCCGTTCTATACCTCTGTGTCTCTTTTGTTGTCTCACATATAGGGTCATCATTACTATCTTCTAAATTCCATATATATGTGTCAGTATACTGTATTGGTGTTTTTCTTTCTGGCTTACTTCACTCTGTATAAT
>SJYG01000704.1:129109-193467 GCA_006410535.1 Litocranius walleri
TGAAACAGTCTTTTGGACTCTGTGGGAGAGGGGGAGGGTGGGATGATTTGGGAGAATGGCATTGAAACATGTATAATATCATAAGAAATGAATGTCCAGTCCAGGTTCAATGCAGGATACAGGATGCTTGGGGCTGGTGCACTGGGATGACCCAGAGGGATGGTATGGGGAGGGAGGTTGGAGGGGGGTTCAGGATGGGGAACATGTGTACACCTGTGGCGGATTCTTGTTGATATATGGCAAAACCAATACAATATTGTAAAGTAATTAGCCTCCAATTAAATAAATTTAAATTTAAAAAAAATTCAGTTTTTCTAGAAACTTAAAAAAATATGAAACAGTCTCATTTGCCTGAATTTGGCAAACATGCACTTTTTAATATTTTGCATGATGTTTTGGAATAAAGATGTAATAGTATTTATACTTTGTGAAATACTATATGATAGTATAGAAAGAAAGTAGAAAAACAGAAATGAAAGATGAATACAGTAGATCATTTTGTACACGTAATTCCAAGCATTTCATATCATAGAAATAAATTTAGGTGTACTAATTCAGTTTTGCACAGATTTCTTATAACTGAGTTGGACATAGACAAATGTGTTTTTTTATCTTGATTGTGGGTATAGAAGTTTAGTGACAGAGCTTATACTTCAATTCAGATGGATTAATGCTGCTTTTCCTTTAATACTGTTTTCAAATAACTTTTTCCAGTTTTTATTAAGAGTTATATTTAAGATTTCAAGTTCTTCATGTGTCTTTTTTCTATTTTTGATATTGAAAATGCTTTTCCAGTTCATATTTAATGTAATAATTCCCTTATACAATTGAGTTTGTAAAGTATATTTACATGTCCATTAGAACTTTTCTTTCATGCTTTTATTAATAATCCTGATTATGTAATACATGTATATTAAATAATGATAACATTTGTGAAGTCCTCATTATGTAGCATTTCTGAAGTGATTTAAGTGTGTGATGTTATTTCATTATCACAGTTATCCAGTGCAATAGCTAGTAGTATCTTTTGCATTTACAGATGAAGAGAGTGAGACATGGGTTAGAATTACCACCTGTTACTAAGGTTACCTACTTAGCAACAGGTGGAGGTATGACTTGACATCAAATGGTAGTCAGCCTTCAAGCCCTTACATTATCACAGCATACACAAACCAAATTCAGTCAGAAAAAAGTCATTGGTTCATAATATATTCCTGTATAGATTTCCATAATTATAACACAAAACATTCATATAATGAAGGCTCTTTTTCTCAAATATACAAATAAGAGTATAAGTCTACATATGACATCTACATACACTTAATTTTTTTATGTTCTTCAAAGTGTTGTATTATTTGGTTGTAAATAACACTTAATTCAAGAAAATTCAAAATAATAATGTATTAAGAAAAATGGGTAAAATGTTTCTTAATATATTCTCCTGGGACCCAAAAGGAGAGAATGGTTTTCTTTCTTACTCATTTGGGGGAGTTTATATGCTGGGATGATTTTAAAATGTTATCAATATGGATGACAACTTAGTAATTATCATAACTTCATTTCCTAAGAAAAAATTCTCCTAAATACAGTTTAAGATATGTTCCATTATCTCACTTATATTATTTTCAAGGCCACATTGTTTAATCAAGGTTTTATGAAGCTGCTGTCAGTTAAAACTCTGTGTCTGTCACAGGACTTTTAATATGACATAGATAATTTATTCTTGATGTTGTTGTACAGTCACTCAATTATGTCTGACTCTGAGACCCCATGTACTGCAGCATGCCATTATGTCACCATCTATTGAATATATTAATGATCACTTTTTTGAATGCAGCTTTGATGATTTGATTACAAATACAAATAGTATTTGGTAAGCTGAGATATGTCATGTGTTCATTGACTACATAAGCCATTTACCACCTCACAAAATAAATATTTATGGCTCAAGCTATTTATTTATTCTATTTTAAGCTGTATTTTCATGAAAATGCTGTTTTTAACAAATTTTTGAAAAGAGAATCACTTAACCTTGAATTTTTTAAGTAAGTTGCAGTAAGTATGATCAAACACATGGAAAAGTTCACAAATCAAGCACTTAGTTCAAAGGATTTTTCATAAAATGAACATCATCTTGTCTCAAGTCTATGTATCTAGACATACAGTGTTTCCAGTACAAATAAGATTTCCATTTTAAAGTGCTATACAAAAAACTATATTAAAAAAAGTCTTCATGATCCAGATAACCACGATGGTGTGATCACTCACCTAGAGCCAAATATGCTGGAATGCAAAGTCAAGTGGACCTTAGGAAGCATCACTGTGAACAAAGCTGGTAGAGGTGGTGAAATTCCAGTTGAGCAATTTAAAATCCTAAAAGATGATGTGTGAAAGTGCTGCACTCAATATGCCAGCAAATTTGGAAAACTCAGCAGTGACCACAAGACTGAAAAAGTCACTTTTCATTCCAATCTCAAAGAAAAGCAATGCCAAAGAATGCTCAAACTACTGTACAGTTGCACTCATCTCACAAGCTAGCAAAGTAATGCTCAAAATTCTCCAAGCCAGGCTTCAATAGTACATGAACTGTGAACTTCCAGATGTTCAAGCTGGATTTAGGAAAAGCAGAAGAACCAGAGATCAAATGCCAACATCTGTTGATTCATCAAGAAAGTGAGAGAATTCCAGAAAAACATCTACTTCTGCTTTATTGGCTACGCCAAAGACTTTCACTGTGTGGATCACTACAAACTGTGGAAAATTGTGAAAGAGATGTGAATACCAAACCACCTGGCCTGTCTCCTGAGAAATCTGTATGCAGGTCAAGAAGCAACAGTTAGAACTGGACATGAAACAAAAGACTGGTTCCAGACTGGGAAAGGAGTATGTCAAGGCTGTATATTGTCATCCTGTTTATTTAACTTATATGCAGAGTACATCATGAGAAATGCTGGACTAGATGAAGCACAATCTGCAATCAAGATTGCCATGAGAAATATCAATTACCTCAGCTATGCAGATGACACCACCCTTATGGCAGAAAGGGAAGAAGAACTAACAAACCTCTTGATGAAAGTGAAAGAAGAGGGAAAAACTTGGCTTAAAACTCAACATTCAGAAAACTAAGATCATGGCATCTGGTCCCATCATTTTATGGCAAATAGATGGGGAAACAATGGAAACAGTGGCAGACTTTATTTTGAGGGGCTCCAAAATCACTGTGGAAGGTGACTGCAGCCATGAAATTAAAATATGCTTGCTCCTTGGAAGAAAAGTTATGACCAACCTAGACAGCATATTCAAAAGCAGAGACATTACTTTGCCAACTATGTCCATCTAGTCAAAGCTATGGTTTTTCCTGTGGTCATGTATGGATATGAGAGTTGGACTATAAAGAAAGCTGAGCACTGAAAAATTGATATTTTTGAACTGTAATGTTGGAGAAGACTCTTGATAGTCCCCTGGACAGCAAGAAAATCCAAGCAGTCCATCCTAAAGGAAATTAGTCCTGAATATTCATTGGAAGGACTGATGCTGAAGCTGAAACTCCAATATTTTGCCCACCTGTTGTGAAGAATGGACTCATTTGAAAAGACCCAGATGCTGGGAAAAATTGAAGGCAGGAGGAGAAGGGGACAACAGAAGAGATGGTTGGATGGCATCACCGACTCGATGGACATGAGTTTGAGTGAGTTCTGGCAGTTGGTGACAGACAGGGAAGCCTGGTGTATTGCAATCATGGGGTCGCAAAGAGTCAGACATGACTGAGCAACTGAACTGAACTTTTAAGTACCTCCCTTCCAACAAAGTCAATACTTTCTTTGCATGGAAAGTGTTTTCCTGAGATTTAGATCATAGATTATGTTCTTGTTTTTCAAATCTACTTAGATAAAGTAATATATAGGCTTTAAAACATATATTTATAATTTTATATATTATATGATTATTTGTATATATGATTTTTGTGTGCATTCACACACATTCTTCTGGCTTATTATACTTAATATTCATGAATATATCCATACTGTTGTGTATAGTACTTACTTAATTATGCACAAATAACTCTATTTGGGGCTTTTATGTATAATGCTATTAAAAATACTGTTGAGGTTTTTGGGGCAGATATATGAACAAATAGGTTAAATACCTATGAGCATAATGATTGTGTCATAGGGTTTTTTTTTTTTAATAAGGTACAGTTGATTTACAATATTACATTCAGCTTTACAACACAGTCATTCAATTTTCTGTAGATTATACTCCATTTAAAGTACTTACAAAATAATGGATAAATTTCTCTGTGCTGTACCATATATCCTTCTCACTTATCTATTTTATACATAGTAGAATCTCTTAATTCTATACCTCTATCTTGCCCCTTCCCTCCCCTCTCCCCATTTGTACCACGAATATTATATAGTTGAATCTGGTACTTTTGTTAATATATTTGTTTTGGAGTTTTTTGTTTTTTACTTTTTAGATTATCCACATAAGTGATAATAGTATTTGCCTTTTTATTACTTATTGCATTAAATGTTATACTCTTTAGGCTCATTTATATTATGGCCACAGCATAGTCTCATAGTTTTTTACGTCTGAGGAGAATTCCATTGTGTATGTATGATGGTGAAAGCTAAAGTTGCTCAGTCGTGTCCAACTCTTTGTGACCCCGTGGACTATACAGTCCATGGAATTCTCCAGGCCAGAATACTGAAGTGGGTAGCCTTTCCCTTCTCCAGGTGATCTTCCCAACCTAGGCATCAAACCCAGGTCTCTGACACTGCAGGTGGATTCTTTACCAGTTGAGCCACAAGGAAAGCCCTTATGTATACCACACCTATATCCAATCATCTGTTAATGGGCACGTGGGTTGCTACCACATCTTGGCTATTGCCAAGTGCTGCTATGAACACTGGGATGCATTTTTCTTTTTGAGTTGTTACTATTGTTCAGTTGCTCAGTCGTGCCCAACTTTTAGCGACCTCATGGATTGCAGCACACCAGGCTTCCCTGTCCTTCACCATCTCTCGGAGCTTGCTGAAACTCAAGTCCATTGAGTTGTTGATGCCATCCAATCATCTCTTCCTCTGTTATCCCCTTCTCCTCCTGCTTTCAATCTTTCCCAGCATCAGAGTCTTTTCTAGTGAATCAGCACATCAGGTGGCCAAAGTATTGGAGCGTCAGCTTCAGCATCAGTCCTTCCAATGAATATTTAAGATTGATTGGTTTGATCTCCTTGCAGTCCAAGGGACTCTTAAGAGTCTTCTCCAACACCACAGTTCAAAAGCATCAATTTGATGCTCAGCCTTTTTTATGGTTCAACCCTCACATTTGTACATGACTACTGGAAAAACCATAGTTTTGACTATACAGATCTTTGTCAGCAAAGTAATGTCTAAGCTCTTAAATTAGTGTTTTCAATTTCCTCTCTACTACTGAGAACATATACTCAGTAGTAGAATTGATGGCTTATATAGTAGTTTTTTTTTTTTTTTTTTTTGAGTTTTTTGAGAATCCTTCATACTGCTTTCCATAGTGACTGCATCAGTTTACAAACCCACGAACAGTGTGCTAGGATTCTCTTTTCTCCAGACCCTTCCCAGATTTATTATTTGTAGGCTTTTTTGATGATAGACATTTTGACAGGTGTCAGGTGATTTCTCATTGTGGTTTTGACTTGCATTTTGCTGATGATTTGTGATATTGAGCAACTATTTGTGTGCCTGCTGCCTATCGATATATCTTCTGTAGATAAATGCCTATTTAAAGATGTGCCTATTTTTTAACTGCATAGTTTTTTTTGTTGTTGTTGTTGTTTTTTGCTATTTAGTTTAATTAATTCTTTATCTAGTTTGTATGCTAGCCCCTTATAGCCTATATGGTTTACAACTGTTTTCTACCATTTGGCACATTGCTTTTTCATTTTGTTGATGGTTGTCTTTTCTGTACAGAAGCTTTTTTTAACTTGATGTAGCCCCATTTGTTTGTTATTACTTTTGTTGGATTTGCTTTTGGTGTCAGATCTGAAAAAAAAATCATTGCCAAGACTGATGTCAAGGAGATTACCACCTAGGTTTTTTCTCCTAGGAGTCTTATACTTTCAGGTCTTACATTCAATTCTTGAATTGACTTTGGGAGAATATGTGTGGTATTAATATAAGACAGTGGTCTGCTTTCCTTCTTTTGTATTGTATGTGGCTGTCCAGTTTTCCCAAAAGTGTTGAAGAGACTGTTCTTTTCCTGTTGTATATTTTTGTCTCCTTTGTCGTAAATTTTAATAGGCTGCATGGACGGAGGAGCCTGGTGGGCTGCAGTCTATGTGCCCTCATCCAAGGTAAGGAGCAGTGGCTGTGCTTTGCTGGAGCAGCCGTGAAGAGAACCCCAAGTCCAAGGTAAGAGAAACCCAAGTAAGACAGTAGGTATTGCGAGAGGGCATCAGAGGGCAGACACACTGAAACCATACTCACATAAACTAGCCAGTCTGATCACACAGACCACAGCCTGTTCTAATTCAATGAAACTAAGCCAAGCCCTGTGGGGCCACCCAAGACAGGCTGGCATGGCAGAGAGGTCTGACAGAATGTGATCCACTGGAGAAGGGAATGGCAAACCACTGCAGTATTCTTCCCTTTAGAACCCTATGAACAGCATGAAAAGGCAAAATGATAAGATACTGAAAGAGGAACTCCCCAGGTCAGTAGGTGCCCAATATGCTACTAGAGATCAGTCGAGAAGTGACTCCAGAAAGAATGAAGGGATGGAGCCAAAGCAAAAACAATACCCAGCTGTGGATGTGACTGGTGATAGAAGCAAGGTCCAATGCTGTAAAGAGCAATATTGCATCAGTTCAGTTCAGTTCAGTCGCTCAGTTGTATCTGACTCTTTGCGACCCCATGGATCGCAGCACGCCAGGGCTCCCTGTTCATCACCATCTCTCAGAGATCACTCAGACTCATGTCCATCGAGTCCGTGATGCCATCCAGCCATCTCATCCTCGGTCGTCCCCTTCTCCTCCTGCCCCCAATCCCTCCCAGCATCAGAGTCTTTTCCAATGAGTCAACTCTTCGTGTGAGGTGGCCAAAGTACTGAAGTTTCAGCTTTAGCATCATTCCTTCCAAAGAATACCCAGGGTTGATCTCCTTCAGAATGGACTGGTTGGATCTCCTTGCAGTCCAAGGGACTCTCAAGAGTCTTCTCCAACACCACAGTTCAAAAGGGAACCTGGAATGTCAGGTCCATGAATCAAGGCAAATTGGAAGTGGTCAAACAGGAGACGGCAAGAGTGAACGTCGACATTCTAGGAATCAGTAAACTAAAATCGACTGGAATGGGTGAATTTAACTCAGATGACCCTTATATCTACTACTGGGGCAGGAATCCCTTAGAAGAAATTGAGTAGCCATCATGTTAACAAAAGAGTCCGAAATGCAGTACTTGGATGCAATCTCAAAAACGAAACAATGATCTCTGTTCGTCTCCAAGGCAAACCATTCAATATCACAGTAATCCAAGTCTATGCCCCAACCAGAAATGCTGAAGAAGCTGAAGTTGAACGGTTCTATGAAGACCTACAAGACCTTTAACAACTAATGCCCCCAAAAGATGTCCTTTTCATTATAGGAGACTGGAATGCAAAAGTAGGAAGTCAAGAAACACCTGGAATAACAGGCAAATTTGGCCTTGGAATATGGAATGAAGCAGGACAAAGGCTAATAGAATTTTACCCAGAGAATGCACTGGTCATAGCCAACACCCTTTTCCAACAACACAAGAGAAGACCCTACACATGGACATCACCAGATGGTCAATACTGATATCAGATTGATTATATTCTTTGCAGCCAAGATGGAGAAGCTCTATACAGTCAGCAAAAACAAGACTGGGAGCTGACTGTGGCTCAGATCATGAACTCCTTATTGCCAAATTGAGACTTAAATTGAAGAAAGTAGGGAAAACCACTAGACCATTCAGATATGACCTAAATCAAATCCTTTATGATTATACAGTGGAAGTGAGAAATAAATTTGAGGGACTAGATCTGATAGATAGAGTGCCTGATGAACTATGGACAGACGTTCCTGACATTGTACAGGAGACAGGGATCAAGACCATCCCCATGGAAAAGAAATGCAAAAAAGCAAAATGCCTGTGTGGGGACAGCTTACAAATAGCTGTGAAAAGAAGAGAAGCAAAAAGCAAAGGAGAAAAGGAAAGATATAAGCATCTGAATGCAGAGTTCCAAAGAACAGCAAAAAGAGATAAGAAAGATTTCCTTAGCAATAATTGCAACGAAATAGAGGAAAACAACAGAATCGGAAAGACTAGAGATCTCTTCATGAAAATTAGAGATACCAAAGGAACATTTTATGCAAAGATGGGCATGATAAAGGACAGAAATGGTATGGACTTAACAGAAGCAGAAGATATTAAGAAGAGATGGCAAGAATACACAGAAGAACTGTACAGAAAAAATCTTTATGACCAAGATAATCATGATGGTGTGATCACTCACCTAGAGCCAGACATCCTGAAATGTGAAGTTAAGTGGGCCTTAGAAAGCATCACTACGAACAAAGCTAGTGGAGGTGATGGAATTCCAGCGAAGCAATTTCAAATCCTGAAAGATGATGCTATGAAAGTGCTGCACTCAATATGCCAGCAAATTTGGAAAACTCAGCAGTGGCCACAGGACTGGAAAAGGTCAGTTTTCATTCCAATCTGAAAGAAAGGCAATGCTAAAGAATGTTCAAACTACCGCACAACTGCATTCATCTCACATGTTAGTAAAGTAATGCTCAAAATTCTCCATGCCAGGGCTCAGCAAAACATGAACCATAAACTTCCAGATGTTAAGCTGGTTTTAGAAAAGGCAGAGGAACCAGAGATCAAATTGCCAACATCATGGAAAAAGGAAGAGAGTTCCAGAAAAACATCTATTTCTGCTTTATTGGATACACCAAAGCCTTTGACTGTGTGGGTCACAATAAACTGTGGAAAATTCTGAAAGAGATGGGAATACAAGACCACCTGACCAGCCTCTTGAGAAAACTATATGCAAGTCAGGAAGCAATCGTTAAAACTGGACATGGAACAACAAACTGGTTCCAAATAGGAAAAAGAGTATGTAAGGCTGTATATTATCACCCTGCTTATTTAACTTATATGCAGAGTACATCATAAGAAACGCTAGGTTGGAAGAAGCACAAGCTGGATGTAAGACTGCTGGGAGAAATATCAGTTACCTCAGATATGTAGATGACACCACTCTTATGGCAGAAAGTGAAGAGGAACTAAAAAGTCTCTTGAAGAAAGTGAAAGAGGAGAGTAAAAAATTGTCTTAAAGCTCAACATTCAGAAAACTAAGATCCTGGCATCTGGTCCCATCACTTCATGGGAAATAGATGTGGAAACAGTGGAAACAGTATCAGACTTTATATTTTTGGGCTCGAAAATCACTGTAGATGTTGATTGCAGCCATGAAATTAAAAGACACTTACTCCTTGGAAGAAAAGTTATGACCAACCTAGATAGCATATTCAAAAGCAGAGACATTACTTTGTCAACAAAGGTCCATCTAGTCAAGGCTATGGTTTTTCCAGTGGTCATGTATGGATGTGAGGGTTGGACTGTGAAGAAGGCTGAGCGCCAAAGAATTGATGCTTTTGAACTGTGGTGTTGGAGAAGACTCTTCAGAGTCCCTTAGACTGCAAGGAGATCCAACCAGTCCATCTAAAGGAAATAAGTCCTGGTTGTTCTTTTGGATGCTAAAGCTGAAACTCCAGTACTTTGGCCACCTCATACAAAGAGGTAACTCATTGGAAAAGACTCTGATGCTGGGAGGGATTGAGGGCCAGAGGAGAAGGGGACAACAGAGGATGAATTGGCTGGATGGCATCACCAACTCTATGGACGTGAGTCTGAGTGAACTCTGAGAGTTGGTGATGGACAGGGAGGCCTGGTGTGCTGTCCTTCCTGGGGTCGCAAAGCGTCGGACACGACTGAGCAACTGAACTGAACTGAACTATATGCCAATCTGGCTTTACCTACAATGTTTATTTCCTGGTTTGATAAAAATACAGTGTTTAATTTTGTCCTCTACATTACATACATGTGTAAATTGAAGCTGTTTCTACTAGCATACACATATATTTATATATTTATAGATTAGAGATTTTTGCAAGTGTTTTCTCTACTTTTTATTAATAGATAATCTTTGTGATATTACTTTAAAAAGAGATTAGATTGAATGTGTTCATTATTCTTGCAAATCTTCAAGTAGTTGTTTGACTGTCTTATACTAAGTTTAATGTGATTTTAATGATTACTATAGAGGCAAACAATTAAATCACAATTTTGACATATCTAAAAAGTGATCATTGTATGCAGCCTCTATTAAACTGTAAATAATATCTGCCAGTTCAGCAAAAATATGTTGTTGGCATACGTTGAAATTCAGCTGGCAAAGATGTCAGCCAGTTTAAAAAAAAAATTGAGTTTTAAAATGCATATTTTCAATAAGTAGCATGCTAATTCAAAATTAACTTTAATTTGGAACATGTCCTGACTTAACCTTTATTCTGTTTCCAAAAAGCAGTTATTTTCTTAGATATTAAGTTACCCTTATCTTATAAAGGAATTAAATGTTTATTTTATATTATTTTGTTTTCATGATATCTGCAGAGTAGAAAGCATGTATATAATAGCAATTTTTTGATGCAGGAAAAATCAACAAATTTAAGGTATTGTAAAATATTGGGCTGGTCAGAAAGTTTGCTTGGGTGTTTCATAAGCTGTTATGAATGAACTTTTGGCCAACTCATTATTTCCAAAATGATTCCCAAACATTTAGTTTATAAAAAAATCTTCGTTACTTCCCAATTTGACTGTATGTCTAAAGTCTCATTACTAGAAAGTCAACAACATAAGTTGCATCTTTTAACTAACTCATATCTCTGACTTGAACTTCTTTGCTTTAGCAACTTGAATGTTAACATGATGAAGGACCTTCATGGGTTATGTTGTCTCAGCTTAGATCTAGGGTCCTTTCTTATTTAAAATTCTAATTCACGTTGCTGTTCTACTGATTTATATTTATATATTTTCCATAAGGAAGTTATTTTTATCTGAAGGAAAATGTTTACTTTTGAAAATGTAGTTTTCTAGAAAATTTTGTTTTAGTAGCTTATGAAACAGATCTCTTTATGTATTTCAGTGTTGGCAAACATTTTCTGTGGAGAACAAGACAGTAAATACTTTTTGATTTATGGCCCAAGAGGTACAATTGGAGCTATTTTGTATATACTAATGAAGTAAAAAATCAAATTTCCATAATTTTTGAAGAAAAAATATAAATGTAACTATTTTTGCAATATAAATCTAGTGAAAATAATGGATTTTTTTAAAAGTAGTGTTCTCTTGTTTAACTGAAACCCTACTTTTAAAATTACCTGGATACTTTAAAATCACATCAAAGAATTCAATACCTAGAGATGAATCTAACTAAGAAGTTAAGAGAATTGTACTCAGAAAATTGCAAGACCCTGATGAAAGAAGTTCAAGATGACAGAAACAACTGTAACGTAATTAAGATCCCCCAGAGGAGGGCAGGGAAACGCACTCCAGTATTCTTGCCTGGAGAATCCCAATGGACAGAGGTGCCTAGCAGGCTACATTTCATGGGGTTGCAAAGAGTCGGACACAATCAAGTGACTAAGCACATACACACAACTGAGAAAACTCAACACACACACAGACATATTAAAACTGGGCAGATCTGAATAGACATTTTTCCAGAGACATACAGATGGCTAAGGCACATAAAAAATGCTCAGTATCACAATCCATGAAATGCAAATCAAAACCATAATGACAAATAGCCTCATACCTGTCAGAATGGCTTTTGTAAGAAAAAGCAAATGTTGGCAAAGCTATGGAGAAAAGGGAAACCTTGTACATTGTTGATGGGAATGTAAATTGATTCAGCCGCCATGAAAATCAGTATTGAGTATTCCTCAAAAAACTAAAAACATGACAACCATATAAACCAGCAAAGCCACCCCTAGGTATTTCTCTGAAGAAAACAAACATAAATTTAGAAAAGTGCACCCCTATGTTAACTGCATCATTATTTACAATATAGAATCAACTGAAGTGACCATCAATAGATGAATGGACAATATGAATATGTATACACACACAATGGTATACTACTCAACCATAAAAAATGAAATTTTGCCAATGAGACAACGTGGATGGACCTAAAGGGTATTATGTGAAATGAGTTAGACAAATACAAGTGCTATGTGGTTTCACTGATATGTGAAATCTAAAACACAAAGCAAATGAACAGACATAAGAAAAAATACAGAGAAAAATCCCCTCTAGTGGTTGCCAGAGAGGGAGGAGAGAAATAGGTAAGGGAGATTAAGAGGTACAAACTTTTGGTCGCAAAATAAATGTCATGAGGATAATATGTACAGTATGGGAAATACAGTCAATAATAATGTAATGTCTGTATGGTGACAGATGGTAACTACAATTATAATAATAATTATTTTGAAATGTATAAAAAATCACTATATTGTGTAATAGGAACTAACATAATACTTTAGGTCAATTGTACTTCCAAAATAAACTAATTTAAAGAGATCAGGTTTTTGTTAACAGAGGCAAGGGTTAGGATGAGGGAGAATTGGATGAAGACAGTCATATGGTACAAGCTTCTGGTTATAAGATAAATAGGAAGTAGGGATCTAAGTAAAGCATGATAAATATAAGTAACATGTTACATATAAAAGCTGTTAAGAGTAAGTCCTAAGAGTTCTCATCTGTTTATTTTGTATCTATATGAGGTGATGATTATACAGCAAACTTACTGTAGTCATTTCATGTTGTGTGTAAGTCAAATCATTATTCTGCACACCTTAAACTTATACAGTGCTGCACGTCAATTTTATTCCTTTCAGCTACTCATATAACTTAGATAATTTGAGGAATATGTGGTAACTACTGTAACAGTATGTTTCTACTTCCCTGGTTTATAGTTTAGAGCTGGAAAATATTTAGCTGTGTGGCAGTGTCTAGTGCTTTGTGTGATATTTAGCAGCATCGTTGGCTGCTGTCTGTTGCCAGTAGCAACCCCCTGCTCTAAAAATCAAAAATGTCTCTCTAAACATTGCTGGAAGTCCCCTGAGTACCAGGTTTCTCAGGATGAAAGCTGTAGTATTTTAACTGTAAAATATACAGACCAGTACCAGCAGGTGTATGAGAAACAATTGATAGCTAATTTTTCAATAGACAAAAATTGAAAGCCAGAAGAAAATTAAGTGATGTATCTGAAGTACAGAAAGAAAAAGATTTGTATCCTAGAATTCATATACTATATATCCTTCAAAAACCAAGGTGAAATTAAATATTTCTAAAATCTAAAAATTGACACAATTTGTCACTGTCAAATGTGTACTTAAATAATAAAGCTAAATCTTCAGGCAGAATGTAAATAATTCCAGGGCAAACACTGAATGTAGAGCAGAATAAAGACGAAAAAAGGGGACAAATATTTGGGTAGTTTTGAATTAATATTGATGCAGTACTGTCTATGTGAAACAATAATAGAGTGTCATCAAAAATCAGCATGAAACAAAGTAACAGTTATCCTTCTCCATCCCTTCCTTTTTTCAATATAAAAAGAAAATAAAGTACAGGTGATAACAAACGTATGAAATAGTTTATATCCTAGGCATAATGCAGATTAAAAAAAAATACCTTCAAATCTATTGATGTAGATTTATTTTTAGGTGCCTAGAAGTGAAATCTTGACACAGTTGAGGAAAAAAAAAAACTTGAAAATAATGAAACAAATCTACTTCTATTGTAAGAATTAAAAAATTTAAGTGAAACCATGAAAAATATAACTAAAATATTGATATAACACATACACACTGTAAGACAATCTTCCTCTTAAAAAGAAAATTCAGTGTTGTCAACTATAAGGACTATATACAATTAAATATGTAAACATGCAGTTTCTGGACTAATTACGAGTTCAGTCACTCAGTCATGTGTGACTCTTTGCGACCCAGTGGACTGCAGCACGCCAGTCTTCCCTGTCCATAACCAACTCCTGGAGCTTGCTGCAACTCAGGTCCATGGAGTTGGTGATGCCATCCAACCATCTCATCTTATGTCATTCCCTTCTTCTCCTGCCTTCAATCATTCCCAGCATCAGTGTATTTTCTAAGGCATCACATTTTTGCATCAGGTGACCAAAGTATTGAAGTTTCAATTCAAGCATCAGTCCTTCCAGTGAATATTCAGGACTGATTTCCTTTAGGATGGACTGATTTGTTCTCCTTGCAATCCAAGGGACTCTTAAGAGTCTTCTCCAACACCACAGTTCAAAAACATCAATTCTTCTGCACTCAGCCTTCTTTATAGTCCAACTCTCACATCTATACATAACTACTGGAAAAACCATAGCTTTGACTAGACGGGCTTTCGTTGGCAAATTATAGCATGGGAAATAACTGTTCAATTTAAAACTTATTCAATGAGAAATGCCTTTCCTATACCAGTAGTATAAACTTCTATTCATTCCTGCACATAATTGAACTCCTAAAACAGAGCTTCCTCTCAGAAATGGAAAATGTCCAGTCCAAGATGTTAGCTTCTATGTTTTTATTCCAACAACATCCCCACCTGTGGTTGGCATCATGCAACTGCAGATGGCAGCTGCCCGCCTCCTGGGGAAAAGTATAGAAGGTGCCTGCTTCCTTTCTACACTCTTCTAGTCCCTCACTAAGGAGATGACTGTTTGTAATCTGAGTAGAATCAAGGCAGGGGAAATAAGAGGAGCTATGAATATAGTATAGAAAATTCTGATGTGACTGATGATTGACAGGGTTGTGAGCAGACTGAGTGCTTTTGTGGTCCTGTAGGGGACCCCTGCTAGGACTTCTCTCAGTAACATCCTCAGGCAGGCCTGCCTCCCCACATCTCCACTGCATACACCACTTCTCACTGTTGGAGTCCCCCCTCTCCATTTTACTTAAAGCCTTTAGATTGGCTTTGTCTCCAATGTTTTCCACATCTGTTTCCTGGAAAACACTCCTGTGTTCTATGATCTGCGTTAGTAGTATGTGATTAGTTTCTAAGTGTAGCGGCCATTCTCCCTAATGTTCTGTTTGGATGCCTTCACTGTTCTGATAGTCAGCCTGTTATATTCACACACTAAAAATAAATGTAATGCACATATTACACACCCATTCTCACAAACTCTGCTTACTATCAGTGCATGATTGTCTAGAAGGATGGATGTTATTTTAAAAGACCTTTCCCATAACTGAAAACAACTTGTCAGAGGGTACCAACTAAGGTAAAAGGATACAACAATGTTGATACAAAGAAAATATGAAGACAAGAAATTGGTGGAGGGAAAATGGAAAGTTGGTTCTGTGATTTTGTGATCTCTGCCTCAGTTCCCTTCCTTGTGAAATGAGGGTCATAATACATATTTGACAAGACTGACTGAATTCATCACTAAGGAAGCAAGTCGTGCTTTCTCCATTTTCTGTATGTAATTTAACCCTTTTGTTGTTAATTTTGTTTTCCTTTCTATCAGAAATTTATTGCTAGCTCATTTAATCTTTCAGGAATTTGTTGCTAGCTCATTTAATCTTTCAGGAATTTGTTGCTAGCTCATTTAGTATTGGAGAAGGAAATGGCAACCCACTCCAGTGTTCTTGCCTGGAGAATCCCAGGGACGGGGGAGCCTGGTAGGCTGCCATCTATGGAGTCACTCAGAGTTGGACACGACTGAAATGACTTAGCAGCTTAGCAGCATTTAATATTGGGTTGACCAAAAAATTTGTTTGGGTTTTTCAGTAAGATGTTATGGTATTGAGCAACACAATAATATTTTTGCTTTATGTAACATATTTTGGAGTTCTTTTCTAGAAAGATAAATGTAGAATGGTGTGAAATATTTCTAGATCCTGGATTTAATGGCTGTTGTGTTAAGCAGTATTGCTGTTTTAGAAATCTGAAATCAATATTCTAATTATGTGTTAAAAAAAAAAAAAAAAAACTACAGACAGTGAACCAGGATTATACGGACTAATGGTTTTTGATACAAACTTTTTGTGCAGGTGAGAAAAACCCATAAAACCATCCTATTCTTACTTCACTAATAGTTCCTCATTCTGACAGTCTCCCTGGAGAGAGCCCAGGGTTCCTCAATGGCTTCTTGAGCCTCAGCCTTGCCACCTTATCTCTGTCTTTCAGGCAGTAGAAGGTACAGAGGTACACAATTCCTCTCAATTTTACCACTAATCCTTTTTCAATAATTGCCTGAATAATTTCTTTCATTATGCTGCTTCTCAATCTGAGTAGTATACATAGCCAAAAATGACTGAAACTTCAGAAAAAATAAAACTGCCACCTCAAATTTGCTCTTATGTCCCTTAAACTAATTTTCCCTGTAGCATTTGAACTATGGAATCTAGGTGATAAAGCAGTCAAAGAATTAGTTTATATAGTAAATAAATGCTTAAGAAGGTCGATATTAAAAAACATAATTTATAATGTAGAATGAGAATGTGAATAACTTTGTAGCTGAGGTAGAGATGACCTTGACCATAGACATATATGGGCTAAGTAGGAGTTCACATTAAGCTGTGGAATTTCTGTAGACCTTTTCATTTTTTATACAACATTATCAAACCTCCCCCCAAAACACAGCAAATAAAAAAAAAAAAAATCCTAAAATAGCAGTATTCACATACTGAAGATTTCCTTTTGCACAAAGCCTAAAATAACTATAAAATAACAGTTTCAAGAAGAAATTCAGACTTTAATCAGAAGAGCTAAACTGAAAACAAGACATGTTACTTTGTTAGTCATAAGGAAATTAATGTCTAGTACGGAAAATCTATAAAGGACATTGTTTTCACTAAAAATCCATAGCTTAGGAGAGGCTTAATAACATTAGGTTGCTTACCCACAAAAGTAATTTTTACATAATAAAAATGAGAAATGCTGGTTTGCGGTTTTAGGGGAGGGTATTTTGTTTTTATCCTCTGAAAGCATTGTTTTACTTTTTTATTCCCATTTTATAGCCTCAGTGTGAATGGAATTTTAACCTCCTATAGAATTACCTTCTGTTAAATAAATCAAGATGAATTTTAGTTGTCCAGTGTACCAGGTAAAAAATGAAGAATGCAAAAAATTACCCAATTTCTTTTATTCACTTATTTATTCACATGTTTTAAGCATCTATTATATGCTGGCTCTGTTTAAAAGAGTACAGAGACTGAATAATAATACTGCGTACCTCTCTCACAAAACATTCTGTATCTCAGGTCTAGATATTTTATCAATCTATCTAGGAAATAAGTTTTTTTTAAATTTAATTTATATATACACATTTTTATATCATTGTTGGAACCTCAAAGATAATTTGCTTATTGTACACATACATGATTTCTGGTACATTCTATTTCCTTCAAACTCTTTTCCTTTTTTTTTTGTAAGTATTAAGATTATATTTTAGAAGTATGCTTTTAAAAGGAGTACAGTCATAAAGCATACAAAATGAACCTTTGGTTTTTATAAAGTTTGGTTTGTTCAGCATGTTGGATCTCTCTGCCAGCTTTTATAGCCGGTGGTCCCACATGTCATGGTGCACACAGTGCAGGCTTATCTCTTGCTTGCATTACAATCTGACGCACATCTAGTTTCTCCTGAGGACTTTCACCTACCTGATTTGATCCTCCAAGATCATTCCTGTCCGTGACTCTCCATCCTTCAGGCCTCCCTCAAGGGACTTTTCAGGATACTCCTCAAGGCAATCCTCAGGACACTTGTCAGATTTTACACAGGGAGCTGCCCTGAAACAACAGTCCGTCCAGAGGTGGTTTAAGAGGCATATTTAAAGCATGCATAGACTTAGCACATAGCCTCCATTGAACTGTAAGGAAACTGGACACTGCCACTGATTGTGTGTCCAGGAACGATCAGTCAGTCTCTGTAATAGCTGAGATATTCTGTGGCAAGAATTATGTATGGTCGTTTTTCTAAATCAACCCCTTGAGCATAGGGAACTTAAAAATAAATGTATAAATTAGATGTTTTGTGACAAGATTCTATTTTGAAATAATTTTAATTGTCTCATAGAGTGTTTTTTAATATTTTCATGTATTTTATTTTAAAAAACACTTGTAATTTTGCAAGCTAGCAGTAAAATATTGTCCTCACTATTTTATTCATTAGCACCATATGCCTGTTAAAGTTAACTGTGACTTTGTTTCATTGTAAATGATTGTAAAGTGATCATATCAAATACCAAATTAATCTCAAGTAACATGTGAACCATTTATTATCAGTATTTTTGGCTTTATGCACAAAGATGTATTTCAAAGATCATCTTAATATTAGTATCAGTTTTGTCAATCTGACACATCAAATTACCACAGCTTAAAGCAATATTTAATCTCTGAAATTATTTTATAATTAAATAGGCATAGAAGAAAGCTGAGAAATTAGCTAAAAAACAAGATACTTCATAACTTATTTAAAGTTCCTTGTTTTTTAGAAGAATGAGGGAAATAATGAAAAATTTCATGATACAAGTTTCAGTTACCCATATGGTTTAGTATATGTCAGTATTTCCATGCTTTACTTATGAGTTTGACCTTATCAAAAAGCAACAAAATGTCCAGGGTAATTCATAAGGATAGCTAGAAGTCTGAAATAAAATTGCTCAGTGGGGAAAAAAAAAGAAAACTACCTCAAGCCATTTAAATGGAAACCTAGACTCAAATTACTTCCATACATTAAAACAGGAGGTTTTTCATTTTCTACTTACTAATAAAAGCATTCTTCAGAGCTATAGGGTTAAGTTCTAAGCTAAAATCCACTGCTTATTAGCATACCCATTTTCCATATCAGTAGAATCAAGTCCAGTTTTGCCATTTGTGGATAACTATGACAAGCTACAGAAGCATATGTTTGCCATAAACAGCTCTAGTAAACTGCTCATACTGAGCAGATCAAATCCTCTGCAAGGAGAACCATCTGGACCACAGCCAAATCTCACTGCTAATGGTTGACTGCTATATCAATTTTTTTCCAATTTGTGAAACATATTTTAAAAATAGTAGCTAAAATGAAAGTTCCTAAACATGAGAAGTAAGGGACAGGGAAGCCTAGCATGCTGCAGTCCATGGGGTCACAAAGAGTCAGACTCAACTTAGTGAATGAAGAACAAACATGAGAAGTACTATTAAATTTTTTTAAGGATAATATTTTATAAATTATTTTCATTATAACAAAATACTAAGTGCTTCCTGCTGCTTCTGCCTCTCAACTACTTAGCAATGTAAATGTGAATTTAAAAATAACTAATTTATCCAGATAACAAATCAGATACTGTAGAGGATTTATGTCAAAGTGCAAAAATACTAATTCCTTATCATCATATTAACACATAAGGAAATAAACTAAGGCTTGTAAAAGTACCCTCTATAACAATAATATTTGATATTAGTTGACTTTAGGATAGAATATTTAACTAATACAGTATTGTAACATAGAATAAAGTAAAAATAAAAAAAGAAAAAAAAGAATATTTATAAACCAAATTAACCTAACAAACAAAAATATCATGAATAAATGTTGTATATTTTTTAAAAATGAACCAATTCAGAGATTAATAGCTGTTTACCCTAGGAGTTGTTTCACATGTTGTTTTGCAAAATATCCAAAGAAAACAAGGCAGTGTTCTATAATATGCCACAATTTTTATTGCAATGTGACCATTTTTGCAAGGATGGGGAGTTTGCTCTCAAAAACAATATCCCATCTAAGACTTCTATATAGAAATTGCCATCATAACTGATATTCAAAATATCTTTTATACTGCAAGACTTACATGATAAATATAAAACCCCTACACTTATTCAATAGTGTATACTCAGTGGAAAACACACAATAATAACAGCTATTTCTTTTCAGAACATACTCAGGGAAAAGAAACAAACACTGAGGGTATGAAGATAAGTTGCTGACACAGCACAAGTGAATTGGCATTTCTTTTGGATTGGGGGATTAAAGTCATTATAAAAAAAAACAGTGTGTTCTGTGCCTAGTGTTATATCTGTGCTGCCATTGTCATCAAAAATATGCTTGCCAAGGCAAGTGAGGTGTATGAATGTTTGAGCCTCACAAAAATTCAATCAAGTACAACTATAAATACTATTGAATAAAGTTTACCACCTCACCAGTAAATAATACTTTCAAGACATTCAAGTAGCTTAACCCTTTGCAGTATTCTAAGCTACTCACATTGACAGTCATCTTCACTCTAGTGCTTGCTACAAGGGAGGCATATAACTAGTTATTTTGGTTAAAATATGATGAGAAGGCATTCCTCGTGTTCTACATAAAAGTAACAGCATTAGACAGCTTAATGTCAGTCTCTAATAGACTGCTTACATGAATATTTCTTTCATTCATTGTGTTGGAAGGACCCAAAAGACATCAAAAACCTATTTTTCCAGTTGACTGAGCTGGAGAAATAGAAGCTCAAGATGCAGATGGCACTTCACTGTCATTTTACAGGTGAAACTATTTCAAGTTACAGTTCAGTTCAGTTAACAAACAGCAACTGTAACTCTGGCATCACTGACTCGATGGATGTGAGTCTGAGTGAACTTTGGGAGTTGGTAATGGACAGGGAGGCTTGGCATGCTGTGATTCATGAGGTCGCAGAGTTGGACACGACTGAGTGACTCAGTTCAGTTGCTCAGTGTCTGCCTTTTTGTGACTCCATGGACTGCAGCAAGCCAGGCTTCCCTGACCATCACCAACTCCCAGATATTGCTCAGACTTATGTCCATGGAGTCGGTGATGCCATCCAACCATCTCATCCTCTGTTGTCCCCTTCTCCTGCCTTCAGTCTTTCCCAGCATCAGGTTCTTTTCCAATGAGTCAGTTCTTTGCATCAAATGGTCAAAGGGTTGGAACTTCAGCTTAAGCATCAGTCCTTCCAATGAATATTCAGGACTGATTTTCTTTAAAATTGACTGGTTTGATCTCCTTGCTGTCCAAAGACTCTCAAGAGTCTTCTCCATCACCACAGTTCAAAAGCAACAATTTTTCCGTGCTCAACTTTCTTTATGGTCCAACTCTCACATCCATACATGACTACTGGAAAAACCATAGCTTTGACTAGACAGACCTTTGTCAGTCTGTTTCATTACTGTTACATTACCTCTCAATTTCTCTCTCGAGTCAACCTGTCCTTTTTATCATGGAAGCATTTACTTGCTACTCAAGTTTAAAAACTGTAAATTATGTCTTAATGACATCTTTGGAGCTAGCATAAATGATTTTTTAAAGGTACACTTTCAGGAGCCCATAATATAAATACTAGGTCTTTTCTAGACTGTTTTGTATATGGCATCTTACAAAGCATTATCAGCAACCTTTCATAGGTAGCAACTTCACAAAAGATGCGTAGGAGTCCTCTACAGTATATATCCCATCTAAGACTTCTATATAGAAATTGCCATCATAACTGATATTCAAAATATCTTTTATACTGCAAGACTTACATGATAAATATAAAACCCCTACACTTATTCAATAGTGTATACTCAGTGGAAAACACACAATAATAACAGCTATTTCTTTTCAGAACATACTCAGGGAAAAGAAACAAACACTGAGGGTATGAAGATAAGTTGCTGACACAGCACAAGTGAATTGGCATTTCTTTTGGATTGGGGGATTAAAGTCATTATAAAAAAAAACAGTGTGTTCTGTGCCTAGTGTTATATCTGTGCTGCCATTGTCATCAAAAATATGCTTGCCAAGGCAAGTGAGGTGTATGAATGTTTGAGCCTCACAAAAATTCAATCAAGTACAACTATAAATACTATTGAATAAAGTTTACCACCTCACCAGTAAATAATACTTTCAAGACATTCAAGTAGCTTAACCCTTTGCAGTATTCTAAGCTACTCACATTGACAGTCATCTTCACTCTAGTGCTTGCTACAAGGGAGGCATATAACTAGTTATTTTGGTTAAAATATGATGAGAAGGCATTCCTCGTGTTCTACATAAAAGTAACAGCATTAGACAGCTTAATGTCAGTCTCTAATAGACTGCTTACATGAATATTTCTTTCATTCATTGTGTTGGAAGGACCCAAAAGACATCAAAAACCTATTTTTCCAGTTGACTGAGCTGGAGAAATAGAAGCTCAAGATGCAGATGGCACTTCACTGTCATTTTACAGGTGAAACTATTTCAAGTTACAGTTCAGTTCAGTTAACAAACAGCAACTGTAACTCTGGCATCACTGACTCGATGGATGTGAGTCTGAGTGAACTTTGGGAGTTGGTAATGGACAGGGAGGCTTGGCATGCTGTGATTCATGAGGTCGCAGAGTTGGACACGACTGAGTGACTCAGTTCAGTTGCTCAGTGTCTGCCTTTTTGTGACTCCATGGACTGCAGCAAGCCAGGCTTCCCTGACCATCACCAACTCCCAGATATTGCTCAGACTTATGTCCATGGAGTCGGTGATGCCATCCAACCATCTCATCCTCTGTTGTCCCCTTCTCCTGCCTTCAGTCTTTCCCAGCATCAGGTTCTTTTCCAATGAGTCAGTTCTTTGCATCAAATGGTCAAAGGGTTGGAACTTCAGCTTAAGCATCAGTCCTTCCAATGAATATTCAGGACTGATTTTCTTTAAAATTGACTGGTTTGATCTCCTTGCTGTCCAAAGACTCTCAAGAGTCTTCTCCATCACCACAGTTCAAAAGCAACAATTTTTCCGTGCTCAACTTTCTTTATGGTCCAACTCTCACATCCATACATGACTACTGGAAAAACCATAGCTTTGACTAGACAGACCTTTGTCAGTCTGTTTCATTACTGTTACATTACCTCTCAATTTCTCTCTCGAGTCAACCTGTCCTTTTTATCATGGAAGCATTTACTTGCTACTCAAGTTTAAAAACTGTAAATTATGTCTTAATGACATCTTTGGAGCTAGCATAAATGATTTTTTAAAGGTACACTTTCAGGAGCCCATAATATAAATACTAGGTCTTTTCTAGACTGTTTTGTATATGGCATCTTACAAAGCATTATCAGCAACCTTTCATAGGTAGCAACTTCACAAAAGATGCGTAGGAGTCCTCTACAGTATCAGTGATCTGCTTTGGTGTCTCTACAATTGTCTTCTGTCATCATTTAAACAGAAGACGACTGCATTTTTTTTCTCTGTCTCTTTTTGATCTCTTTTGTAGATCACCTTTCAGATCGTTAAAAACATTGTCATCATTCACTATTACTCCGGAAGTCAGTTTCAGAGCGTGCAAGTGGAATAAAGCAGAGGAAGCCAAGGGCAAAGGCGGGTTCCAGGAGGTGCTGGGGGAGCGCCAAGCATTCTTTCTGCCTCTGGCTGCTGCCAGGCTCTGTGCCCGACCCTTCCCTGCGGCCAGGAATCTGGCCCTGAAGGCTGTCAGGAGAGAGCCTCTCGGGGCAGAATGCACGTTAAACTGGCGATCTCAGGGCCTAGGTCTGTGCTCACGGAGACCTGAGACCCTGCGTCCCTCCTCTAGGCCCCAGGAGGAACACCTGCCTCACCTCAGCATCCTCTGCTCTGGCTACCAGGAGATGGGAGAAAGAGGGGCATGCAGGCAGCAGTTGATGTGGGAAGAAAACAGTGTTAAGGACCTCTGGGAACACGTTTTTAATAGTAAAGTCTCGTGTTCATTCGGAGAAGCAATGGCAACCCACTCCAATACTCTTGCCTGGAAAATCCCATGGATGGAGGGGCCTGGTGGGTTGCAGTCCATGGGGTCGCTAGAAATCTGACACGACTTAGCGACTTCACTTTCACTTTTCACTTTCATGCATTGGAGAAGGAAATGGCAACCCACTCCAATGTTCTTGCCTGGAGAATCCCAGGGACAGGGTAGCCTGGTGGGCTGCTGTCTATGGGGTCACACAGAATCGGACATGACTGAAGCGACTTTAGTAGTAGTAGTAGTAGTGTTCATTTATTGATTTGACTGAAAAACAATTCCAAGAAGGCAGTTATATCTCTGGGATCCCAGGCTCTTAGATGTATGCATATTGAAAGAACAATTTTTTCTTTTTAAAATATCTTAGAAATAACAATATTGAGTATATAACAATTTAATGCTTTAAATATGCAAGGCTCCAACTCACTTTATTCCTTAAAAATCAGAATGACTATGGTCTCTTCTAATCACCAAAGAGCTGTTTGTTATTCAAACCAAAATGGATATAATACTATCTATGCTTATATCCATATTCTAACAAAAAAGAGAGCTTGAGCCTTTTTTTTTTTTTAATTGGTATGGTGTGTAATACTTAGATTGTGAAAGTCATCAATGATTCAGGGAAAAACCGTAGTCAGATAGTATATACCACAGTACAAAATATGGGTTAACATTTCTTCATTTATAATAATACTTGATATTTCATAAGATGTAGAAAATTAACATTTTCATGTTGTAATTGATGGTCATATGTATGGACTATACTGTGTTTCAAAAGATCAATTTTTAATTCTTTATGAAGAATTAGTAAAATTTTAAAATGTATCTAATAGTCTTTTTGCCTCTTATTATAAATTCTTATATTGTTAATGGCACTACTCTTGCATAGTATGGAAATGTATCTTATTGTCATGCAGTCAGACAAATACTGGATTTTCTGACCATAATCTATGAAACTATTTAGAATTTATTCAACTCTAAGTGGTGGAAAATGAGTACATTACTAAAGTCAATTTATTTTTAAACTATAGTCTTCTTGTTAAACTCATATACATAATTACTCCTTTGGTGTTCTATTGGTTATCACTTCAGTTCAGTTCAGTTGCTCAGTCGTGTCCTACTCTTTGTGACCCCATGAATAGCAGCATGCCAGGCCTCCCTGTCCATCACCAACTCCTGCAATTCACTCAGACTCACGTCTATCGAGTCAGTGATGCCATCCAGCCGTCTCATCCTCTGTCGTCCCCTTCTCCTCCTGCCTCTAATCCCACCCAGCATCAGAGTCTTTTCTAATGAGTCAGCTCTCCGCATGAGGTGGCCAAAGTACTGGAGTTTCAGCTTTAGCATCATTCCTTCTAAAGTTATAAGCTTTCAACAATTGAAATATATTTTCTGTCAAGTTTTTTTAGAAAATTTGAATGAAACATGGAGAAAATGAGATAATTAACCCCAGAGTAATGTATTGATTCCTAGACATTATTATATCATCTATTCCTCTTATTTGCCTGCATCCAAAAGCCTTAGTGAATTTACTTTTGTATGACAAGATGTTCCAGGTGTTATATGTGGTGTTTTCCTACCCTTTTTGTGAATTTAATCATTTCTCCAAGAACCCCTAAACACTTCAATGTTTAAGCACATTCAGATACCATGTAGGCACTGGTGAAAATCTTCATCACTACTAGATCATTGTTCATAAGTTCTTTATAAAGTTTTCAGGGTAAACTAATATGAATTCTAACTGATATTTCCAAAATAAATGTCAGTTCAGTTCAGTTCAGTTCAGTCATTCTGTCGTGTCCGACTCTTTGTGACCCCATGAATCGAAGCACACCAAGCCTCCCTGTTCATCACTATCTCTCAGAGTTCACTCAGACTCACATCCATCTAGTCAGTGATGCCATCCAGCCATCTCTTCCTCTGTCGTCCCCTTCTCCTCCTGCCCCCAATCCCTCCCAGCATAAGAGTCTTTTCAAATGAGCCAACTCTTCACATAAGGTGGCCAAAGTACTGGAGTTTCACCTTTAGCATCATTCCTTCCAAAGAAATCCCAGGGTTGATCTCCTTCAGAATGGACTGGTTGGACCTCCTTACAGTCCAAGGGACTCTCAAGGGTCTTCTCCAACACCACAGTTCAAAAGCATCAATTCTTTGGTGCTCTGCCTTCTTCACAGTCCAACTCTCACATCTATAAATGACCACGGGGAAAACCATAGCCTTGACTAGACGGACCTTAGTCGGCAAAGTAATGTCTCTGCTTTTGAATATGCTATCTAGGTTGGTCAAAACTTTTCTTCCAAGGAGTAAGCGTCTTCAAATTTTATGGCTACAGTCACCATCTGCACTGATTTTGGAGCCCCCCAAAATAAAGTCTGACACTGTTTTCCCATCTATTTCCCATGAAGTGATGGGACCAGATGCTATGACCTTCATTTTCTGAATGTTGAGCTTTAAGCCAACTTTTTCACTCTCCTCTTTCACTTTCATCAAGAGGCTTTGTAGTTCCTCTTCACTTTGTGCCATAAGGGTGGTGTCATCTGCATATCTGAGGTGATTGATATTTCTCCAGGCAATCTTGATTCCAGCTTGTGTTTCTTCCAGTCCAGCGTTTCTCATGATGTACTCTGCATAGAAGTTAAATAAGCAGGGTGACAATGTACAGCCTTGACGTACTCCTTTTCCTATTTGGAACCAGTCTGTTGTTCCATGTCCAGTTCTAACTGTTGCTTCCTGACCTGCATACAGATTTCTCAAGAGGCAGGTCAGGTGGTCTGGTATTCCCATCTCTTTTAGAATTTTCCACAGTTTATTGGGATCCACACAGTCAAAGGCTTTGGCATGGTCAATAAAGCAGAAATAGATGTTCTTCTGGAACTCTCTTGCTTTTTCCATGATCCAGCAGATACTGGCAATTTGATCTCTGGTTCTTCTGCCTTTTCTAAAACCAGCTTGAACATCAGGGAATTCATGGTTCACGTATTGCTGAAGCCTGGCTTGGAGAATTTTGAGCATTACTTTACTAGCGTGTGAGATGAGTGCAATTTTGTGGTAGTTAGAGCATTCTTTGGCATTGCCTTTCTTTGGGATTGGAATGAAAACAGACCTTTTCCAGTCCTGTGGACACTGTTGAGTTTTCCAAATTTGCTGGCATATTGAGTGCAGCACTTTCACAGTATTATCTTTCAGGATTTGAAATACTAAGCATGGGCAGCTGTGAGAGCCGGCTGCCACACTAAGCGTGGCCGAGAGGAGCTATGCCACGTCCGAGGTTAGGGGCAGCAGCCTTAAGTGCCAGGCTGCGACGGTGCAGGGATGGCCTAGAGGATCTACCCTGCGTCTGAGGTTGGGGCAGCAACGCGAGAGGAGCTATTCCATATCTGAGGTCAGTGGCCGCCAGGAGGAGACACCTCATGTCTGGGGTCAGGGCGGCAGCTGGGTGGAGCTACCTCGCGTCCGAGGTCAGAGGCGGCCGGGAAGAGACACGCCATGTCCGCTATCAGTGTATATAAATGCAACAGTTTTCTATATACTGATTTTGTATCTTTCAACGTGACTACATTTATTATTTCTAACAGTTTGTGGTGGAGTCTGTACAGCTTTTTATATATAATATCTGGAAATAGTGACAGTTCTACTGGCATCTGAAAATAGTGACAGCTTTACTTTTTTCCTTTGCATTTGGGATGGATTTTGTTTCTTTTTCTTGCCTGTTTGCTCTGAATAGGAGTTTCAATACTATTTCAAATGGAAGTGATGAGAGAAGACATCCTTGTCTTGTTCCTGAGTTTGAGGAAAAGTGTTAGATTTTCTCCATTGAGTGAGATGATACCTGTGGCTTGTCATATATGTCATTTATTATATCAAGGTATGGAAGCTGGATATCTCCTTTGTTGAGTGTTATTTTATCATAAATAGATATTGATTTTGTCAAATGCTTTCTGAAATCTATTGATATGATAATATCATTTTTATTGTCTGTTTTCTTTATGTGGGATATCACATTGAAAAATTCACAGATGCCAAATCAACCTTGCATCCTTGGAATAAATCTCACTTGATGACACAACCCTTATGGCAGAAAGTGAAGAGGAACTAAAAAGCCTCTTGATGAAAGTAAAAGAGGAGAGTGAAAAAGTTGGCTTAAAGCTCAACGTTCAGAAAACGAAGATCATGGCATCTGGTCCCATCACTCCATGGGAAATAGATGGAGAAACAGTATAAACAGTGTCAGACTTTATTTTTGGGGGCTCCAAAATCACTGTAGATGGTGATTGCAGCCATGAAATTAAAAGGCGCTTACTCCTTGGAAGAAAAGTTATGAGCAATCTAGATAGCATATTCAAAAGCAGAAACATTGCTTTGCCAACTAAAGTCTGTCTAGTCAAGGCTATGATTTTTCCAGTAGTCATGTATGGATGTGAGAGTTGGACTGTGAAGAAGGCTGAGTGCTGAAGAATTGATGCTTTTGAAGTGTGGTGTTGGAGAAGACTCTTGAGAGTCCCTTGGACTGCAAGGAGATCCAACCAGTCCATTCTGAAGGAGATCAACCCTGGGATTTCTTTGGAAGGATTGATGCTAAATCTCAAACTCCATTACTTTAGCCACCTGATGCGAAGAGTTGACTCATTGGAAAAGACTTTGATGCTGGGAAGGATTGAGGACAGGAGGAGAAGGGGACAACAGAGGATGAGATGGCTAGATGGAATCATGGACTCGATGGACGTGAGTCTGAGTGAACTCCGGGAGTTGGTGATGGACAGGGAGACCTAGTGTGCTGTGATTTATGGGATCACAAAGAGTTGGACACTACTGAGCGACTGAAATGAACTGAACTGATGATGTTGTATGATACTTTTACTATATTGTTGAGTTCAGTTTGTGAATATTTTGTTGAGAATTTTTGCATGTGTGTTCTGCACTAATATTGGCTTGGAATTATCACCAATCTGATCATGTTAAGTTTAGTTTCTTATTGTGTTTTGTTTATTGAGAAAGTGGAACAGAATTTCCCACTTTGGGGAGTTAACAAGTAGACTGCTGGGAATAGAAAGCAGTGATTCTGAGGTAATAGTCATTCCCATTTTAAGTTATTGTGGAATAGTTTAACATGTCCTGAATATAATGATGTGGTTTTTATGGCTCCCTTTAACTATGAATAAAGTATATTCTCATTGATTAAAAACAACTTTTCTTGCCATTAATTCCAAGTATGTTTGATTGATGATATTTTATTGAATTTTAATATATGTTCATTTGAGTTTTAGTGTTAGATATTAATAGAGAATAACCCTTAAAGTCTTCACTTTGGGCTTATGGATGAGGATTACTCTTTTTTTTTTTTTAACTCAGGTGAGAAATCCAACACTACTTATCATTATTATGTGTTACTGTACTCCAAGTAGCAGTGTCCTTACTTACATAAGTATACTTACTTTTTTCTCAGTTAATGGTGTGGCAATCACTGAATTACCACTGTAATCTTTGTCTGTGTCACACTGAGGCAAAATTAAAATCAACAATACTTCCCTCCTTCACAAAATCTTAGTTGTCTCTGAAAGGACAATTAAGAAAAATGAAAAGAATATAGAAGACAGAATCAAGGTTTAGATACAAATCAGTAAACATATTATAGTAAAATGAAATATCTTGACCTTAAAAACCAGGCAATAACAACTAAGAAAGAAGTTAAGAAGCAAGGAAAAATATATAGTAAAATTAAAATTAGCTATTTTTCATTACATTGAAATATTCTATGAGCAAACATAAAAGAAAATTTAATTCATGTTCTGAATTTGCTTTATTACAAACTGATTACTTTGAAAAAAGAAACCTATTACCAAGCCATTAATGTATTGCTTTATTTGATTTTATATATTTCAGTGAAAAAGTAATTCTGTGACTTTATTTTAAGATCTTAGCTTTAAAAAAGCTTTAAGTTCTTTTCTATATGTTATTGCTGATCAAGAGCATTACACCTTCATGTTGTAGCACTCTCAATCTAGATTCAAAAAGGCCTAATTGATTCTGACTATAGATTTCAGGTTAATTAGAGTTTGTTTAGTAGCTTCAAAATGTTAGGCAGTTAACCAAACTAGAAAAGACAAGCGTACTTAAAGTTGAGCAGAAATATAACTTATTGTGACTGATCCCGTTACCTATTAAGGACATGTTATCCAAACTAGCACCTGAAGTAGTCAAATGCAAGCTTATACACTAATGAAGTACATACACTGATTTGAGAAAGGGACAAATAATGTCTAGAAATTATGTCTGACTACCAGACAACAAATTTGTAATGTTCAAGGAGAGGTGAGAGAGACAGGTTGTGTCTGACTTTTATAGTAGTGGAAAAAACTCCAGGACTGATTTACTATGGCAATAACTTGTTATTGGTTAGTTTCTGCCTAGGGATCCCTGGTGGCTCATGGTAAATAATCCACAAGCAATGCAGGAAATGTAGATGCAATCCCTGTGTCAGGAAGATTCCCTGGAGAAGGAAGTAGCAATCCACTCCAGTAATCTTGCCTGGAGATTCCCATGGACAGAGGAGCTGAAACTCCAATACTTTGGCCACCTGATGTGAAGAGCTGACCCATTTGAAAAGACCCTTATGCTGGGAAAGATTGAGGGCAGAAGGAGAAGGGGACGACAGAGGATGAGATGGCTGGATGGCATCACGGACTCGATGGGCGTGAGTCTGAGTGAACTCGGAGTTGGCAATGGACAGGGAGGCCTGGCGTGCTGCAATTCATGGGGTCGCAAAGAGTTGGACATGACTGAGAGACTGAACTGAACTGAAGTGATTCAGCAACAGCATAAGTAGTTTCTGTCTACCTAATCTTCTAATAAAATAAATATATGTGAGTATGATACCTTGTTCCTATCGTCATATCAAATAATTTTATCATTTTATATTGTTAAGTGGAATATGATATGAATATATTGTTGATACTTCTGCAATACTTATTTCACATAACATGTTCAAATATTGTTGTTCAGTCACTCATTTGTGTCTGACTCTTTACAACCCCATGCACTTCAGCACACCAGGCTTCCTTGTCCTTCACTATTTCCCAGTCTGCTCAGACTCATGTTCATTAGTCAGTGATGCCAACCAACCATCCTGTCCTCTTTCATTGCCTTCTCCTCCTGCCTTCAGTCTTTCCATAGCATCAGGGTCTTTTCCAGTGAATTGGCTCTTCCCATCAGGTAGCCAAAGTACTGGAACTTCAGCTTAAGCATCAATCCTTCCCATGAATATTTAAGGTTGATTTCCTTTAGGATTAACTGATTTGATATCCTTGCTGTCCAAGGGACTCTCAAGAGTCTTCTCCAGCACCACAGTTCAGAGGCATCAGTGCTTTGGTGCTGTCTCTTTTATTGCCCAGCTCTCACATCCATACCTGACCACTGGAGATACATAGCTTTGACTATCTGTACATTTGTCAGCAAAGTGGTGTCTCTCTTTTTAATACACTGTCTAGGTTTGTCATTGCTTTTCTTCCAAGGAACAAGCATCTTTTAATTTCATGGCTGCAATCAACATCTGAAGTGATTTTGAAGCCCAAGAAAATAAAGTCTTTCTCTTTCTTTTTTGTTTTATGTTTTCATTGTTTCCCCATCTAATTTCCATGAAGTGATGGGACCAGATGCCATGATCTTGGTTTTCTCAATGTTGAGCCTTAAGTCACCATTTTCACCTTCCTTTTTCACTTTCATCAAGAGGTTCTTTAGTTTTTCTTCGCTTTCTGCCATAATGGTGTTGCCATCTGCATATCTGAGGTTATTGATATTTCTCCCAGCAGTCTTGATTCCAACTTGTGCTTCATCCAGCCCAGCATTTGTCATGATGTATTCTACATATAAGTTAAATAAGCAGGATGACAATATACTGCCTTGATGTACTCCTTTCCCAATTTGGAAACAGTCCATTGTTCCATGTCCAATTCTAACCATTGCTTCTTGACATGCATACAGATTTCTCAGGAGGCAGGTCAGGTGGTTTGGTATTCCCATCTCTTTTAATAATTTTGCAGAGTTTTTTTTTTTTTTTTTTTTTTTGATCCACACAGTCAAAAGCTTTAGCATAAAGAAAAGCAGTAGATGTTTTCCTGGAACTCTCTTGCATTTTCGATGCTCCTACAGGTGTTGGCAATTTGACCTCTGGTTCCTCTGTCTTTTCTAAATCCAGTTCGTTCATCTGGAAGTTTTCAGTTCACATATTTCTGAAGCCTAGCTTGAAGGATTTTGAGCATTACCTTGCTAGCATGTGAAATGAATGCAATTGTGTGTTAGTTTGAACATTCTTTGGCATTGCCTTTCTTTGGGACTGGACTGAAAAGTGACCTTTTTCAGTCTTGTGGCCACTGCTGAACATATTCAAATCACAAAGGAAAAGTAAGCTTATTTGTTGAAAAAGTTTCGTGTCACATACTTGTCAGTTTTCAAAAGCCTGGCACAATCAGAACAGGTAATTATTTTCAAGAAAAATATTAAATTGTGGGTCAAATTCCAAAATCGAGGCTCACCATCATTGACTTGCATAGACTTCTCCTTTTTATTTTCTTTCAGTTATAATTGTTCTCAAAAAAATGTGGTCAATATTTTTGACATGCTTAAGTTAGTATTTGTACTTATTAAGTTGTATACAACTTAAGTTGTATTTCTTTAGTAATCTAATAATGTTCTTTATGAAGAAATAACAGTTGTTGTTTTTTAATTGGGTCACAGATCTGAAATTAAAGCACAGATGAATGGATATTGGGAGGAAAATTTTTTCATAAAGAAAGCAATCCTGTAAGTCTGTAAGACCTCAGTGTCGCACTGTGTAATGTTGGGTAATATGTGTATTTTATGTAAGACCTATTGTTCTCATATGTAAAATGGAAACATTACAAATATTATAGAGCATTACAAATAGGGTTGCATTAGTAGTCGTTGTCTTAGATCGCTGTTCCAAGGAGCACAGAAATCACAGAAAGCCCTAAGCATGGTGCCTGACAGACAGTAAACATACAAAAGGCAATGTGTTGCAGTATTACAGGAAAGCGAGATACCTTTTGAGATGGGTAACTACATTCAATAGGACTTGGTTATTGTTGAATGTGTGGAGTGAAAATGGTAGCACATTCAATTCTTTCTGTTTAGTCTTTGAAGTAAGCCAGAAAGAAAAACACCAGTACAGTATACTAACATGTATATATGGAATTTAGAAAGATGGTAACGATAACCCTGTATGCAAGACAGCAAAAGAGACACAGATGTATAGAACAGTCTTTTGGACTCTGTGGGAGAGGGTGGGATGATTTGGGAGAATGGCATTCAAACATGTGTAATATCATATAAGAAATGAGTCACCAGTCCAGGTTCAATACAGGATGCGTGGGGCTGGTGTACTGAGATGATCTGGAGGAGGGTACAGGGAGGGAGGTGGGAGTGGGATTCAGGATGGGGAACATGTGTACCCCCATGGTGGATTCATGTTGATGTGCAGCAGAACCAATACAATATTGTAAAGTAATTAGCCTCCAATTAAAATAAATAAATTTAAATTAAAAAGGCAAAAAAAATTATTGTTTTCTTAAATTTCATGAATGCTGTGCTGTGCTGTACTTAGCTTCTCAGTCACATTCAACTCATTGCAACCCAAAGTACTGTAGCCTGCCAGGCTCCTTTGTCCATGGGGACTCTCCAGACAAGAAGAGTGGAGTGAGTTGCCATGCCCTCCTCCAGGGAAATTTCATGCATATCTTCTGTTTTCTTATGGTTTCAAAGAATTAATAATGGTCACAGAAGAAGTGTTAGAGATTGGGTTGCGTTTTTCATGTTATAGTCATTAAACCAATTTCTGGGTGTTAACTTCAGGAAATTATTAGAATTCTTAGTCAAATACACCGTAGATAAAACTCAAAGAATCAGTTTTGTTTGAAGTTCTTAAATAAACTTTTTGAAGTTCTTAAATCAGAGTTTCAATTTCATTACTTGTGACTGGTATGTTCATATTTTCTGTTTCTTCTTGATTCAATCTTGAAAGGTTGTCTCTTTCTAAAAATGTGTCCATTTCTTCCACAGCTTTCAGGTTGTCCATTTTCTTGGCATATACTTGCTTTTCATAGACTATTATGATCTTTGTTTATTTGTGATGTCTGTTGTAACATGTCCTCTTTCATTTCTAATTTTATTGATTTGAGTCATCAACCACATTTTTTGTCAAATCTAGCTAAAATTTTACCAATTTTGTTTATCTTCTCAAAGAACAAACTTTTAGTTTAACCTTTGCTTTTGTTTTTTTCCCCCTATATTTCATGTATTTCTGATCTGATCTTTATGATTTCTTTCCTTATACTAAATTCAAGTTTTGTTTGTTCTTCCTCTAGTTGCTTTATTTTTTAATTTAAATTTATTTATTTTAATTGGAGGCTAATTACTTCACTATATTGTATTGGTTTTGCCATACATCAACATGAATCCGCCACAGGTGTACCCCCCCTCCCACCTCCCTCCCCATACCATCTCAGGGTCATCTCAGTGCACCAGCCCCAAGCATCCTGTATCATGCATCAAACTTATACTGAGGGTTCATTTCTTATATGATATTATACATGTTTCAATGCCATTCTCCCAAATCATCCCACCCTTTCCTTTTCCCAGAGTCCAAAAGACTGTTCTATACATCTGTGTCTCTTTTACTGTCTCGCATACAGAGTTAACATTACTATCTTTCTAAATTCCATATATACGTGTTAGTATACTGTATTGGTGTTTTTCTTTCTGGCTTACTTCACTCTGTATAATCGGCTCCAGCTTCATCTACCTCATTAGAGCTGATTCAAATGTATTCTTTTTACTGGCTGAGGTAATACTCCATTGTGTATATGTACCACAGCTTTCTTATCTATTCATCTGCTTGTGGACATCTAGGTTGCTTCCATGTCCTGGCTATTATAAACAGTGCTGTGATGAACAATGAAACTAGAATACTTTCTAACACCACACACAAAAATAAACTCAAAATGGATTAAAGATCTAAATGTAAGACCAAAAACTATAAAACTCCTAGAGGAGAACATAAGCAAAACACTCTCCAACATAAATCACAGCAGGATCTTCTATGACCCACCTCCCAGAATACTGGAAATAAAAGCAAAAATAAACAAATGGGACATAATTAAAATTAAAAGCTTCTGCACAACAAAGGAAACTATAAGCAAAGTTAAAAGACAGCCTTCGGAATGGGAGAAAATAATAGCAAATGCAGCATCTGACAACTAATCTCAAAAATATACAAGCAACTCCTGCATCTCAATTCCACAAAAATAAACAACTCAATAAAAAAATGGGCCAAAGAACTAAACAGACATTTCTCCAAAGAAGACATACAGATGGCTACCAAACGCATGAAAAGATGCTCAACATCACTCATTATCAGAGAAATGCAAATCAAAACCACAATGAGGTACCATTTCATGCCAGTCAGAATGGCTGCGATCCAAAAGTTTACAAGCAATAAATGCTGGAGAGGGTGTGGAGAAAAGGGAAGCCTCTGACACTGTTGGTGGGAATGCAAACTAGTACAGCCACTATGGAAAACAGTGTGGAGATTCCTTTGAAAACTGAAAATAGTTGCTTTAGATATAGGTTAAGTTGTTTATTTGAGACTGTTCTTGTTTCTTGAGGTAGGATCTTTTTGCTATAAACTTTCCTCTTAGAACTTCTTGTGATGCCTTCCACAGTTGTTTTCTTTTTGTCATTTTGTTTTCATTGTCATTTATTTCTGAGTATTTTTTATTTCCTCTTTGATTCCTTCAGTAATCATATTGCTTAGTAGCATATTATTTACCATTTTTTCTATAATGTCCAATCTCTAAGTATTGTGGTTGGAAAAGATGCTTGATATAATTTCAGTTTTCTTAAATTTACTAAGGCTTGATTTGTGACCCAAGATGTGATCTGTCCTGGAAATGTTCCATGTGCACTTGAAGAGGTATTCTGCTGCCTTTAGAGGTAATGTCCTATGAATATTGATTAAGTCTATCTAGTCTAATGTGTCACTTGGCTCATGTTTCCTTATTAACTTTCTATCTAAATGATCTGTCCATTGGTGTAAGTGGAGTGCTGAAGACCCTCACTATTATTGTGTCACTGTTGATTTTCCCTTTTATGGCTGTAAGCATTTGCATTATGTATTAAAGTACTTCTATATTAGGTATATAAATATTTATAATTATTTCTTGTATTTATCCCTTGATCACTGTGTAATGCCCTTTTTTGTCCCTTGTTACAGTCTTCATTTGAAAGTCTATTTTGTATGATATGAGTATTGTTACTCCAGCTTTCTTTTGATTTCCATTTGCATGAAATGTCTTTTTCCATCCCCTTACTTCCAATCTATATTTATCCCCAGGTGTGAAATGGGTCTCTTATAGATAGCATATGTTAGGTAGTTAGAATAGGAAAAAGGAGTCCAAAATGGCAGTAGCTAAAAGACAAAGAAAGGAAAAAGCCTGCAAAAATTGGAATTAAAGAAAATCCACAGACCAGTTTGAGATCCTCAGGTGAAACACACCCTCTTCTTGGCTAGCCCAACTTGCATAGGGTAGGCTCATGGCGGGAGGAGACAAACATATAAAGGAGGAAGCCAAGAGGGATTGAGGCCTCTCCTTTGGGGCTGGCCCACACTCACACCATAAGGGTATACTTTCCTTTGCTTGGCAAACAAGACTGAACTGTAACTGAGTTGTAATACTGGTCCACAATTTCAAATCTTTACTGCAGCGAGACAGAACCGAGGAAATTACACTCTCCCCCAACATGTCTGGCACCGTGTCTCAGATTTAACCTGGCTGACATAACCTTGGAGAAGGCAATGTCACCCTACTCCAGTACTCTTGCCTGGAAAATCCCATGGACAGAGGAGCCTGGTGGTCTGCAGTCCATGGGGTCGCTAAGAGTCAGATGCGACTGAGGGACTTCATTTTCACTTTTCACTTTAATGCATTGGAGGAAATGGCAGCTCACTCCAGCGTTCTTGCCTGGAGAATCCCAGGGACAGGGGAGCCTGGTGGGCTGCAATCTATGGGGTCACATACAGCTGGACAAGACTGAAGTGACTTAGCAGCAGCAACAGCAGCAGCAGACATAACCTCAGCTCAGCTCCAGCGAGTCAGAGACCAAGCACAGCAGCAACCCAACTGGGCGAAAGCTCACATCGTGGAGCTGAATCTGAAGGAAACACAGTGCAATGGAAGTGACAAGAAGCCTAGTGTGCAAGAAACTGGAACAGCAAAAACAAAGTTGGCAGAAAGCTCATAAGGTTCAGTCTCATATTGCAGAAGCCCTCCAGTTAAGGTAGGAGGTCCTCTTCCCTATGGCTGGAAGGACATATGGCTAACCAAATTTTAATTCCTTTAACAATCTCTCCTTTCTTGTCTCCTCAACCCCCTGCAAACAGGTGAGTGACCATGGGTACAACTAAGGGACTCTGGCAGGGGCTACTCCCAGGTGTCCCAAAGGCTCTACTTTCTGCTGCACTCTAGTAGTTACTGCCCAAGCAGGTGAGGATTCTCCTGTCCTTGATCTCCCTTGTGCCAAGGATCAGACCAATGAAAATTGTGGACACAGGTCAGACATTTAGCAGTTTTTCTGGCAGGTTATGAAGAGAGGATTCCTTGGCATGTTCTTCCCACTGCTTTTTCCTCCCATCCTTCAGCTTCTCTCTCCATCTATGCCACTGCGCAAAACAGATCACCTTTCCATTTCTGAAAGTTGTGCTTACAACTCTTTACCTAATATTGGGACTCAAACCCACGTGGCAGGGACTCTGTGCTATGCTTAGTCACACAGTTATGTCTGACTGGGACTTCAGCCCAGCCCAAATCCCGGATTCCTGGTTTCAGGAACTAATGAAACTCTGATTCTTGATGTCTCATTGCAAAAAAAAAAAAAAAAATCAGTGAGAGACACACTAATAGGCAAGAGGTAGATTTGTTTGGATTCAGTGAGAAGCACACTCCAAGAGTGTGGGCCATCACATTGGACAAATGCAGCAGCCATGAAATATAGTGTGGTTTAGTTTTTATGGGCTGGGTAATTTCATATGCTAATGAGTAGGAGGATCATTCCAACAATTGAGAAACCATCCACTCCTTAGTCTTTTGATAATGCCTTGGAACTGTCATGGCATCTCTAGGTGTGTCATTTAACTTCCAGGTTGAGGATCAAGGTTTAGGTGAATTTGACTTGTCTGCCATCTTGGACCCATTTGATTTTAATCCATATATGTTATGCCCTTGGGCTATGTTATTCTTTTAAAAATTGTGCCCTGCCCCCATATGTCATGTTTCATGGTCTTTTTGTGAGCCGCATCCAGGCCCACAATGTTGCTTCTACAATCTTCTGGCTGTACAAGCAGAAAACAGTTGGCCCTTGGGACAGAAATACTGTATAATATCCAATTGCTCCAGATATTCAGGCCTTCATCTTCCATGTTTCCTACAACATGTGCATCAACAACACGTCTCAGTGAACCAGCAAGGGTGGGTGACAGGCACAGAATGCCTGCTAGAAGCCCATCTGTTGGCGGCATCCCTTCAAGGGCAACTAGGCTCCCAGGAAAAAATGTTTGCCACTTTGGAAGTTAATCTCTTTCCTCTTACATTTTGTCCTTAAGCCACTTACTAACTCCTACAACCTGGATCCTGCCCACTCGGTAGACAACATTGCTTCACCCAGCCCATTACAGAAAATCCATTCCTCTGTCATTATTTCTTTTATTACCTAGAGTGAGTCTATGACAATGAAATATTTACCATTGGAGACAACAGACTTGTTCCAAATAGGAAAAGGAGTACATCAAGTCTGTATATTGTCACCCTGCTTATTTAACTTCTATGCAAAGTACATCATGAGAAACGCTGGGCTGGAAGAAACACAAACTGGAATCAAGATTGCTGGGAGAAATATCAATAACCTCAGATATGCAGATGACACCACCCTTATGGCAGAAAGTGAAGAACTAAAGAGCCTCTTGATGAAAGTGAAAGAGGAGAGTGAAAAAGGTGCCTTAAAGCTCAACATTCAGAAAATGAGGGTCATGGCATCTGGTCCCATCACTTCATGGGAAATAGATGGGGAAACGGTGGAAACAGTGTCAGACTTTATTTTGGGGGGCTCCAAAATCACTGCAGATGGTGACTGCAGCCATGAAATTAAAAGACTCTTACTCCTTGGAAGAAAACTTATGACTAACCTAGATAGTATATTGAAAAGCAGAGACATTACTTTGACGACTAAGGTCCGTCCAGTCAAGGCTATGGTTTTTCCTGTGGTCATGTATGGATGTGAGAGTTGCACTGTGAATAAGGCTGAGCACCGAAGAACTGATGCTTTTGAGCTGTGGTGTTGGAGAAGACTCTTGAGAGTCCCTTGGACTGCAAGGAGATCTAACCAGTCCATTCTGAAGGAGATCAACCCTAGGATTTCTTTGGAAGGAATGATGCTAAAGGTGAAACTCCAGTACTTTGGCCACCTCATGTGAAGGGTTGACTCATTCGAAAAGACTCATGCTGGGAGGGACTGGGGGCAGGAGGAGATAAGATGGCTGGATGGCATCACTGACTCGATGAATGTGAGTCTGAGTGAACTCCGAGTGATGGAAATGAACAAGGAGGCCTGGCGTGCTGTGATTCATGGGATCGCAAAGAGTCTGACATGACTGAGTGACTGAACTGAACTGAACTGGAGACAACCTAAGCTGCTCTTACAGAAGACTAGGGGAGAAAATCAGTGATTTGCATTCCCTCAGAGCAATAAGAGGATAAGGCTTATGGCTATTTTGCCAGGTTCCCAGTCTTAGGGCATAGGCTTGGATTGTTTTACATCATGGTATCTATTCCCATCTGCAATAAGTTAAGATTCCAGCCCCTTAATCCTACCCAGCACTAGTCAAGCTGGAAAACTTGGGGAAGCCCAACTCTACCCTGGGGTCCCAGGAGGTCGACCTGCCTCAACTTACCTGGGGATATGATCCCCAGGAGGTTGACCTGCCTCAACCTGCCCAGAGACCCAATTCTTGGGAGGCCAACCTACCTTGATCTGCTTTGGGATTCCATCTCAAGGATGCTGTCATTCCTCAACCTGCCTATGGATCTACACCCTGACCTGGGGACCTCTGGCTCTCAGGTTGCAACAGTACTGGGTAGTATAAGTATCAGAAAGACTCACCCCTAAGGAAGACCACCCATGGAAATAGAATGAAGACTATTAGTTCTATTAGTTGTGGGACTGTGCCCTGTCTCAGCAATAACTCAGGAGTCCAACAAGAACACCATTGCCTTTCTAGAAAGTCTAACAGAGGCCCTCCAAAAGTTTAAGAATCTGAATTTATGAGGAACAGTTAATTTTAAAGGACAAATTACTGTCCCAATGTGCATCAGACAGCAGGATAAAGTTACAACAGCTACAGCAGCAGAACCCTGCTGTCTCTTTAGATGAGATGGTCCAGGCAGCCACTAATACCTTTTATAACAGAGTACATGAAAGGGAGGCCAAGGCCCAGGAAAGAGAGAGAAGGAAAGGGGCAACGCATGCCCAGATGCTGGCCGCCCTCCAGGGAAGCCCTATGGCAAACCCTGAGTCCTTGAGGGATAAGGCACAAGGCTAACGCCTATCTGTAGAAAGGCAGGACAATGAGCCAAAGAGTGTTCAAACGATGGCAAGTGTCCTAAAGCAGCTGGCTACAAATTTGATCAGTTTTGACACTGAGTGGCACTCTGCCACAGGACTGATGAGCCTCAAGGTCAAGCACCAAACATTCCTTCATGATGGTTCAACAAGAATGAAGCAGCCTGATCCAGCCAGTCTGCCTGTCACAGATAACCATCAAGGGGCTAGAGCCAAGGGTGCAACTGGATGTGGCAGATCAGTTCAGTCCAGTTGCTGTACCATGTCTGACTCTTTGTGACCACATGGACTGCAGCACGCCAGGCCTTCCTGTCCATCACCAACTCCTGGGGTTTACTCAAATTTATGTTCATTGAGTCAGTGATGCCATCCAACCATCTCATCCTCTGCTGTCCCCTTCTCCTCACACCTTCAATCTTTCCAAGCATCAGGGTCTACTCAAATGAGTCAGCTCTTCGCATCAAATAGCCAAAGTATTGGAGTTTCAGCTTCAACATTAGTCCTTCCAATGAATATTTAAGACTGATTTCCTTTAGGATGAACTGGTTGGATCTCCTTGCAGTCCAAGGGACTATCAAGAGTCTTCTCCAACACTACAGTTCAAAAGCATCAATTCTTTGGCACTCAGCTTTCTTTATGGTCCAACTCTCACATCCATACACAACTACTGGAAAAACCATAGCCTTGACTAGACGGACTTTTGTTGGCAAAGTAATGTCTCTGCTTTTTAATATGCTGTATAGGTTGGTCATAACTTTTCTTTCAAGGAGTAAGAGTCTTTTAATTTCATGGCTGCAGTCAATATCTGAAGTGATTTTGGAGCCCCAAAAAGTAGTCTCCCACTGTTTCCACTGTTTCTCCATCTATTTGCCATGAAATGATGGGACCAGATGCAATGATCTTTGTTTTCTGAATGTTGAGTGTTAAGTCAACATTTTCACTCTTTTTTTCACTTTCATCAAAGAGGTCCTTTAGTTCTTCTTCCCTTTCTGCCATAAGGGTGGTTTCATCTGCATATCTGAGGTTATTGATATTTCTCCCAGCAGTCTTGATTCCAGCTTGTGCTTCATCCAGCCCAGCGTTTCTCATGATGTACTCTGCATATAAGTTAAATAAGTAGGGTGACAATATACAGCCTTGTCGTATTCCTTTCCCTATTTGGAACCACTTTGTTGTTCCATATCCAGTTTTAACTGCTGCTTCTTGTCCTGCATACAGGTTTCTCAAGAGGCAGGTCAGGTGGTCTGGTTATCCCTATCTCTTTCAGAATTTTCCACAGTTTATTGTGATCCACAGTCAAAGGCTTTGGCATAGTCAATAAAGCAGAAATAGATGTTTTTCTGGAACTCTCACACTTTTTCGAGGATCCAACAGATTTTGGCAATTTGATCTCTGATTCCTCTGCCTTTTCTAAATCCAGCTTGAACATCTGGAAGTTTGTGGTTCACGTACTGCTGAAGCCTGGATTGGAGAATTTTGAGCATTACTTTACTAGCGTGTGAGATGAGTGCAATTCTGCGGTAGTTTGAGCATTCTTTGGTATTGCCTTTCTTTGGGATCAGAATGAAAACTCACCTTTTCCAATCCTGTGGCCACTGCTGAGTTTTCTAAATTTGCTGGCATATTGACTACAGCATTTTCAGAGCATCTCTCTTAAGACTTGAAATAGCTCAACTGGAATTACTCACCTCCACTAGCTTTGTTTGTGGTGATACTCCCTAAGGCCCATTTGACTTTGCATTCCAGGATGTCTGGCTCTAGGTCAGTGATCATACCTTCGTGGTTATCTGGGTCATGAAAATCTGTTTTGTACAGTTCTTCTGTGTATTCTTGCCACCTCTTCTTAGTATATTCTGCTTTTGTTAGGTCCATACTATTTTTGTTCTTTATTGTGCCCACCTTTGCATGAAATGTTCCCTTGGTATCTCTAATTTTCTTGAAGAGATCTTTAGTTTTTCCTATTCCATTGTTTTCTTCTATTTCTTTGCATTGATCATGGAGTCAGGCTTTCTTATCTCTCATTCTGTTCTTTGTAAATGTGCATTCAAGTGGGTATGTCTTTCCTTTACTCCTTTGCCTTTAGCTTCTCTTTCTTTTTCAGCTGTTTGTAAATTTATAAGGCCTGTTTACAGTTTGTAAGGCCTTCTCAGGCAACTATTTTGGTTTTCTGCATTCCTTTTTCTTTGGGATGATCTTTATCACTGCCTCCTATATAAGATCACAAACCTCCATCCATTGTTCTTCAGACACTCTATCAGATCTAATCCCTTGAATCTATTTGTCACTTAACCTGTATAATCAAAAGGGATTTGAATTAGATCATATATGAATGCTCTAATGGTTTTCCCTATTTTCTTCAATTTAATTCTGAAGTTTGCAATAAGAAGTTCATGATCTCAGCCACAGTCAACTCCTAGTCTTGTTTCTGCTGACTGTACAGAGCTTCTTCATCTTTGGCTGCAAAGAATAGAATCAATCTGATTTGGGTATTGACTATTTGGTTTAGTCCATATGTAGAGTCTTCCCTTGTGTTGTTGGAGGAGGGTGTTTGTTATGATCAGTGCATTCTCTTGGCGAAACTCTGTTGGCCTTTGATCTGCTTTGTTTTTTACTCCTATGCCAAATTTGCCTGTTACTCCAGGTATCTCTTGACTTCTTACTTCTGCATTTCACCTGCCTATAATGAAAAGGACATCTCTTGGGTATTTGTTCTAGAAAGTCTTGAAGGTTTTCATAGACCCATTCCAATTCTGCTTTTTCAAAATTACTGGTTGAGGAATAGACTTGGATTACTGTGACACTGAGTGGTTTGCCTTGGAAAAGAAAGAGATTCTTCTGTCAATTTTGAGATTGCATCCACGTACTGCATTTCAGACTCTTTTGTTGACTATGATGGCTACTCCATTTCTTCTAAGGGATTCTTGCCCACAGCAGTAGATATAATGGTCCTCTGAGTTAAATTCCCCATTCCAGTCCATTTTAGTTTGCTGACTCCTAAAATGTCGACATTCACTCTTGCCATCTCCTGTTTGACCACTTCCATTTGGCCCTTGATTCATGGACCTAACATTCCAGGTTCCTATGCAATATTGCTCTTTATAGAGCAATATTGATGGGTCATGGTGGATAGTTCTAATGGACGAATCATAGTGGAAAATTCTGACAAAACGTGGTATACTGGAGAAGGGAATCAGTATTCTTGTCTTGAGAACCCCATGAACAGTATGAAAAGGCAAAAAGATAGGACACTCAGAGATGAACGCCCCAGGTCAGTAGGTGTCCTATATGCTACTGGAGATCAGTGAAGAAATGACTCCTGAAAACTGAAGACATGGAGCCAATGCAAAAACAATGCCCAGTTGTGGATGTGAATGGTGATGGAAGTAAAATTTGAAGCTGTAAAGAGCACTATTATTATTATGGATTTAGCTATTGTTATTACTGCAACTGTCACTGTAAAATGTGAAGTGCACTCATTTAAAGACCTTCATGGATCTTTCTACATCCATAATACTCTGTGGGAAAATAAAACAATAAAAAATTATCCTTGTATTTTTTAAGAAAACTCTGGTGTATTCATTAATGAGAATATTCTCAACCCAAGTGAGTGAAGTCAAATCCAAAACATTTACATATACTAAAGCATATATTTAAGCATTATACACCTAAGCTCTATCATATTTAATGAAAATAATCTTAAAATGTGTTTGCTTCTAAACATGTACATTTTGTAAACTCCAAATAGTAATAATAATGTGACATCTCTAGCACAAAAGTATAATTCTTAAAATAATTATTGAATTACAGAAAGAAACCTTAGTCTATAAGGGAACAAAAAGAAAAAAAAATGATTCTGTCCAGAATTGTTAATGTATTTGGTATAGACACACAATCATTCTGACATATATCCTAGAATATATTAAGATACAGTTTTTGTTGTAATCAAATCAACTGATAAGAGTTCATAAGGTACCTCCTTTTTTTTTACTCTGATAATGTAAAACAATAATCTGTGATAGAAATTGTGTTCTGAGAGCCTAGCTAGTTTTTAAGGCACTTGAATTATGATTTCTCAGTTGTGATGACATTATACACCAAAACATTTTCTGAATCTAAATTTAGGATGTTGGCAAGTATATTAAGTATATACATTGTTCTTTATTTTTAAAAAAACTGATAATAAGTTTACTTTTGTGTTTTCTAAGTTAACTTTATAATATCTATCATACTTATGGCTTCCCTCGTAGCTCAGCTAATAAAGAATCTGCCTACAATGCAGGAGACCCCAGTTCAATTCCTGGGTTGGGAAGATCTCCTGGAGAAGGGATAGGCTACCCACTCCAGTATTCTTGGGCTTCCCTGGTAGCTCAGAGAGTAAAGAATTCACCTGCAATGCAGTAGAGCTGAATTTGATCCCTGGTTTGGGAAGAAACCCTGGAGAAGGGAACAGCTTCCTCTTCTAGTGTTCTGGCCTGGAAAATTCCATGGACAAAGGAGCCTGGCTGGCTATAGTCCATGGAGTTACAAAGTGTTGGGTATGACTGAGGGACTTTCACTTTAGGGGTGGCAACAGAAAAATACACCAAAATGTCATAGGCATGGCTGTCTGTTTGAGATATATGTTGTTAGCATAAAATTGCATTAAAAATAATTGTGCAATTGATGCAAATGCATTTATATTCACGTTGCAAAGCATCATGTTCTCCAGTGCTCTTTTTATACTAAGTCCTATTTCATCATTATTGTAACTGACAGATAATGTTAAACAAGGCAGTCCAAGCTTTTTGGAACGCATTTTACATTACTAATTCATTATTTACAGCCCCAGAGAGAGCAAAGGGACTCTTTAAAAGCATACAGAGTTTATCAAAGCTTTATCTCTTGAGGTTGGTAAAAGAAGTCAAGCAGAAGACAAGTTTAATGCTAATATAATCCTAAATTATCACAAGTTTGTCTTTCTGAATTGGAAGGATCTTGACTTCTCAGAGAACAGGTTTTTAGAAGTAAACTAAATGTTACTTTAAAATTTAATTAGGGAGCAATGGTATGTAATATAGAAAATTAAGAATATATATTTACATCTTGCTTTGAAGTATTTTCAGTCTCAAGTTTTTTTTTAGCCTAACTAATAATCTAAAAATTTAATTTTTTTCATATGTATTATATGTGAAAACATATAAGGTATAATATATTCAGAGAGATTGGTATTTTTCTAAATCTAATCTACATGTTAATTTTGACTTCTCTAATTTAACATTTATAAATGATGTTTTTATAATTCTATGAATCTTGTAAATAATTTCTGTCCAGAAAAAGACAATGGAAAGACCAGATTTTAAAAACTTGGCCATGACTACAGAAATCTCTCTTACAACTGGCAATATAGGGTGGATTATTTATTACAGTAAACAATAATGATAGTGACAGTGAATATGTTAGTCACTTAGGCATATCCAACTCTTTGGGACCCCATAGACCTTAGTCCACCAGGCTCCTCTGTCCACAGTGTTCTCCAGGCAAGAATATTCTCTATTGGGATATAGTATATAACCATTTGATAAGAAACTGATTAACATTTTTCTTTAAGGTAAAAATATTAGGAACATCAAGGACACTAGAAAATGTGTGAAAGTGAAAGTAGCTCAGTTGTGTACAACTCTTTCCAACACCATGGACTATACAGTCCATGGAATTCTCCAGGCCAGAATACTGGCATGGATTGCCATTTCCTTCTCCAGGGGATTTCCCAACCCAGGGATCAAACCCAGGTCTCCCACATTGCAGATGGATTATTTATCAGCTGAGCTACAAAGAAAGCCCCAAAATTAGTTTGTTCCATGTGATATGAAAGTCACTCAGTTGTGTCCAACTCTTTGCGACCCCATGGACTATACAGTCCATGGAATTCTCCAGGTCAGAATACTGGAGTGGGTAACCTTTCACTTCTCCAGGGGATCTTCCCAAACCAGGGACTGAACCCAGGTCTCCCGCATTGCAGGCTGATTCTTTACCAGCTGATCCACAAAGGAAGCCCAAGAAGATTTTTAGAGTCATAAAAATGAACAATTTCTGAAACATTTACATTAATATCATTTATCTATCATGTTAAAAAATAAACAAAGAGTTTCTAAACAATTATATCCACATCTGTGGAGGAGCTGGAAGGCTTTAAGCAAATACTGAAAATGTATTTGCTCCACTCATGATGAAGGTTGGAAGCTGAAATGAGCATAACAAAGGGTTATGAGCATTCACCGAATGCCCAAGGCTGGGAACTGATGACGAAGGGTCGTACACCCGGCCTTGAAGCATTCAGAGGTTTCCTTCTGACCACCTATTTCTGGGAGCAAGGACTGTTATTTAATGATAAGACTCCCTTTAGAGTTTCGCCAAAGATATGTTATGTCTTAGGCAGTGGGAACTATATTTTATGCTTGAATGCTTTGAAGTTTATCGAGAAAGGCTACGTGCAAGTCTGCTTTATGCTCTGTTCCCTAAGACCATAAAACTATGCAGCTGGATAATAAACTTTGTCAGTCCACTAGAGGCTGTCCCTGAATGTCCTTTTAAGAGCATGGTTCTCCGAGCCTTACACACATCTCTTTCTATAAATGAAACATCACATCTCTGACTTTTCCAGCACCCTCCGGGAAATTTTAAGACATCTTAAGTATGAAAAATATCCTATTTTTTTTTTATAAACTGATTATAGGAAGGCAGAGTCAAGAATGACCACAGGAGAGCTATGCGTCTGAATAAGAGAGCTTTGTGAGTTCCTGAGAAGCAGTATGTAGCCATCTATTTTGTGTTCCTAGTAGTTCAGCAGTGAAGAATTTACTTGCAGTGCAGGAGACACAGGAAATGTGGGTTAAATCCCTGGGTTGGGAAGACCCCCTAGAGGAGATGTCAATGCATTTACAGTATGCTTGCCAGGAAAATCCCATGGATAAGGGAGCCATGAGGTTACAAAGAGTCAGACATGACTGAGCATTCACTCAGAGAAACAAAAGCCATTCCATTACCTGGCACACACAGTTTGTATTTTCCATCAGTCTTTCTCCATTAGTTATTAATTTTTAATGAAAAATTGCATTGCAGATGGGTTTTTACCAACTGAGCCCCCACAGAAGCCCATACAAGTACTGAGTCATCAGTACATCCCACTTCAAATTGAATTCCTTTAATTTAAGAGACTTTATATATTAATTATTGATACCATAAAGGTGCAGAAAAACACTTCATTCTAGCAACATGAGAGATCAAGGCTTTTCTGAGCTACACACACACTTGGAACACTTGGAGATTCACTTCTACAAATTTGGCCATAATTAAAAATACCATAGGGTCAGATATTAAAGAGCTTTTCTTTCAGTGTGGATGAATACTTTTCCTTTTATTTTTTATTGAAATAGAGTTTGTATATAGTTTTATGTAAGTTGCTGCTGCTGCTGCTAAGTCGCTTCAATCTTGTCCAACTCTGTGTGACCCCATAGACGGCAGCCCAGGAGGCTCCCCTATCCCTGGAGTACAAATAGCAATTCATAGTTAAGTTTCTACTCTTTTTATAATTATTATAAAATATTGGCTATTTCTCCTGTATTGTACAATATGTACTTACAGTTTACTTTTTACATAATAGTTTATAACTGTCAATCCTTTGCCATTTTCATGTTCCTCCCCACCTCTCTCTCCCCACTGGTTACCACTAATTTATTCTCTATATCTGTGAATCTGCTTTGGGTTTGTTATATTCACTAGTTTTTTTTTTCGATTCCACATATATTTGCTGTCATACAGTATTCATCATTCTCTGTCTGACTTATGTCATTTAGCATAATACCCTCCAAGTCCATTCATGTTGTTGCAATGCCAAAATTTTCATTCATTTTTATGACTAATATTCCATTGTGTGTGTGTGTGTGTATATACACATGCTCGATTTTCAATGTGTATAGAAAAGGAAATGGCAACCCACTCCCATGTTCTTGCCTGGAGAATCCTGTGGACAGAGGAGCCCGGTGGGCTGCTGTCCATGAGGTCGCACAGAGTCAGACACTACTGAAGTGACTTAGCATGCATACATGCATTGGAGAAGGAAATGGCAACCCACTCCAACATTCTTGCCTAGAGAATCCCAGGGACAGGGGAGCCTGGTGGGCTGCTGTCTATGGGGTCACACAGAGTTGGACATGACTGAAGCGACTTAGCAGCATATATATGTACACACACACACACATATATATATACACTCAATATTTATTAACAGTCCATTGTATATTTTTTTTTCAATTTTTATTCACTGTTCTGTTGATGGACATTTAAGTTGCTTCTGTATATTGGCAATTGTAATTAACACTGTTATGAATACTTAAGATGCATGTATATTTTCAAATTAGTTGTTTCCTTTTTTCAGATACATATCCAGAAGTAAAACTGTCTGGCTCATATGATAATTCTGTTTTTTAGTTTTGTGAGAAACCTACATACTGTTTGCCACAGTGGTTGCACCAGTTTACATTCCCACCAAAAGTGTATGAGATTACACATCCTTGCCAACATTTGTTATTTGTGTAATTTTTGATGATAGCCATTCTGACAGGTGTGAGGTGATATCTCACTGTGGTTTGATTTGCATTTTCCTGATAGTGATGTTGAGCATCTTTTCATGCACCTGTTGGCCATCTGCATGTACTCTTTGGAAAAATGTCTGTTTCAGGTCTTCTGATTTTTTTTTAAATTGGTCTGTTTGTTTCTATGATGTTGGGTTGTATGCTGCTGCTAAGTTGCTTCAGTCATGTCTGACACTGTGTGACACCATAGATGGCAGCCCTCCCCTGTATGAGCTGTTTATATGTTTTGGATATTAACCTCTTATCGGTCATATCATTTGCAAATATTTTCTCCCTGTTAGTAGGTTGTCTTTTCTTTTGGTGGATGGTTTCCTTTGCTGTGCAATAGCTTTTTAAGTTTAATTTGTTTCCATTCATTTATTTTTACTTTTGTTTTATTTGCTGTATTATACAGATCCAAAAAAATATTGGTACAATTTTTGTCAAAGAGTGTCTTGCCTGTTTCCCTTAGAAGTTTTATGGTTTCTGGTATTATCTTTAGGTCTTTAATCCATTTTGAGTTTACTTTTGTATATGCTGTTAGAGAATAATCTAATTTCACTCTTTTACATGTAGCTGTCCAGTTTATTCAGCACTAATTACTGAAGAGGTTGCTTTTTCCCCATTGAATATTCTTGCTTCCTTTGTTGTAGGTTTATTTCTGGACTCTTTATTCCATTGACCTATATGTCTGATTTTGTGCCAGTACTGTACTGTTTTGATTACTGTTGCTTTGTATTATAACTGACACATTAGCATATGAGAAAGAACATTTCCTGTAATAAATCCATTTCTCAGTCATTACTCACTCAATAGATAATAAAATCAAATTACAAAAAATCAACAAAATCAGTCCACAAAAGCAATTTCTCGATCATTGTTTCCATTGATAGGAAATAATATTTCTGCTTCAGGCAAACCAGAAAGAAAACAACACAGAATCAATAGGAAAAATAACCTGCAGGGGCAATATGTTTAAAGTTACATGAATAATGCTTCTTTCACTCTGGTATTCAAATAAGGACGTCTTTTTTTTTTTAAAATACTTTATTCTACTTTACAATACTGTATTGGTTTTGCCATACATTGACATGAATCAGCCACATGTGTCCACGATTTCCCCATGCCGAAGCCCCCTCCCACCTCTCACCCCACACAGTCTCCCTGGATCATCCTGTACACCAGCCCCAAGCATCCTGTATCCTGTATTGAACATAGACTGGCGCTTTGTTTCTTATATGATAGTATACATGTTTCAGTGTCATTCTCCCAAATCATCCCACCCTCTCCCTCTCCCTCAGAGGCCAAAAGTCCGTTCTATACCTCTGTGTCTCTTTTGTTGTCTCACATACAGTGTCATCATTACTATCTTTCTAAATTCCATATATATGTGTCAGTATACTGTATTGGTGTTTTTCTTTCTGGCTTACTTCACTCTGTAAAATCAGCTCCAGTTTCATCCATCTCATTAGAACTGAGTCAAATGTATTCTTTTTAAGGGCTGAGTAATACTCCATTGTGTATATGTACCACAGCTTTCTTATCCATTCATCTGCTGATGGACATCTAGGTTGTTTCCATGTCCTGGCTATTATAAACAATGCTGCAATGAACATTGGGGTACATATGTCTCTTTCAATTATGGTTTCCTTGGTGTGTATGCCCAGCAGTGGGATTGCTGGGTCATAAGGCAGTTCTATTTGCAATTTTTAAAGGAATCTCCACACTGTTTTCCATAATGGCTGTACTAGTTTGCATTCACACCAGCAGTGTAAAAGGGTTCCCTTTTCTCCACATCCTCTCCAGCATTTATTGCTTGTAGACTTTTGGATCACAGCCATTCTGACTGGTGTGAAATGGAACCTCATTGTGGTCTTGATTTGCATTTCTCTGATAATGAGTGATGTTGAGCATCTTTTCCAGAAGGACAAGTCTTAAACAGTCTATTTGGTATATTTCTCTAACAACATAGTTTACTTGGCTCCACCAAGTGCTCCCACAAGGATATCATGCTTTAACTTCTTATATTGCTAAAGTATAATTTTTAGAAGGTAAAATAATGATTTAAGGATAATATATTATCACATCAAATGTTTTATTTTACTGATCAATGACTAAAAAAATATAAATGTTACATTTGTTCCAAATGACAATAGAGAAGTTATGCATATACAGGCAATTTTTAAAAGGAAATATTGTCAAATATTCTAGATTAGATACAAAATTGGTTAATGTCCTAAAGGACCATGTGTGTCAACCTTTGAGGTTACTTATTCCACTGGACAGAGTTTCTCTCTCTCTCCAGTTATCTAAAGTCCCCAAGTTGATCTTTGTTCTTACATGGTTCAGACAATAAAATGTTAAACTCAGATGTCATGGATAAACACTAAATAATCTATTTTTTCTTTATTTCCAAGATTTAAATAATTATTTATCAAACTGATCTTGCATTGAGTTTTTAAAATCTCACTTTAACAACTCTTTGGCTCAGATATATCCAAGCTTTAAACCAAATCTGATACATCTTTAAAAATCTAGCATGTCACTATGGGTCACCTATATTAACTAAAAATAATCTTTCCTTTATTTCCCTTACATCCAAATGTACATACTATAAAGAGAATCAGACCTCTGATCTTACTATTTTTAGCTAATTATCACCTAGCCGAGAATCATGGTTCAGCACTTCAATACCATTTTTATCTTTATATTCAGCTCCTTTAAATGCCTAATATTTTTGGTTTTATCTTCTGTTGTTTCTCTGGTATGTTAATTAAAATTTGGTAGTATAAAACTCACTCATGAAATTCAGTGTCATAATTACTGAACTTTTTGGCCAGTTCAGGTCCTCCACATGTACTTATTCTGTTGCCCTATGACTGTCCAATGTTGTTCAAATAAAAATTATGTTTGACTAGCACAAGACCACAGACTCATTGTTCTATATATACTTTCCTAAAGTCTCCAGTTAGTCAAAGTACACATACTTTTCCTTCTTCAGACCGTAGTGAAAGGATTAGATTCTGACCATCTTTTATTCATTTTCCACTGGAATGTTTAGTAACTAACTCTACACTAAAATTCAGCTCCTTTAAACTTACATGAATCTGATTATAATATTATTTTTGTAGACACGATTTTTAAAATGTTTTGGTGAGTCAAATGGTTATAAAAATGCTTTGAATATTCAAAGTGATAAGCAGGTGCCAATATGACCACTACTTTAGAGTAATCTAAGCACCAATATAATTCCCAAATAAAGTCAGTAGACAGAAGGTAGATTAGTAGTTTCCAGGAACTGGGGCAAGAATGTTTTTTGGAGGCAAAATTGGAGAGTTACTTTTAGCTAGTACAGGATTTTGAGGGAGGGATAAAATTTTTCTCTATTAGTAGTGATATTTGTTCAACTTTATGAATCTACTGAATCCTTTAGAAGAATGACTTTTATTGTATGTGAAATATAACTTCTTTAAACAAGAGAAAAAAGAGACACTGTAGTCTCAGAATTTAAAATCTATATTAATCTTGATCTATATTGCAATTGCCAATCAGATAAAATCTAACCTTATAGACCTACCTAGTAGAAAAGTACTAAATAAAGAAGAGTAAATAAAGGAAAATGAAGGTTTCTTGCTTTCAGTTTCTTAGGAAACCAGGAGAATCAGTTTCAGTTTTCTATAAAGTAAAATTTATGAATGGTTAATTAGGAGAATGCTTGCTTTTGTTGAATTTTGCTATCGCATTCCTCTCACTAATCACTTCATAAGGCCTACATATTCTTAAGTTTTTCTTCTGCATTTACCAAATTTTTGCCTTCAGGAAACTAGAAATGATAAATGTGTATTGGCTATTGTTCTAATATTTATTCTTCATCATTAATTATTTCCAAGTCATTAAAGAACAATAACAAATTTACTTGTTCCTTTTACACCTGCTGAACTAGTATCTGTGTTTCCCTGGTGGCTCAGACAGTAAAGAATCTGCTTGCAATGTAGGACACCTGGGTTTGATCCCTGAGTTCGTAACAACAACAACAAAAGATTGTGTTCACCTGTGGCTAATACATGTCAATGTATAGCAAAACAAATACAGTATTATAATTAAATAATAATAATAATAAAAATTAAAAAAATTAAAAAAATTAAAAAAAAAAAAAAAATAACTCAGGCCTTGATGAAACAGAATATTAAAAAAAAAAAAAGGAGGAGGCAGTGGAGCTTAAGCTTTGTCCAGGAATAGGAGAAAATACAAAGATATGCACCATTATCAATGTTACTATAGAAAAGTGGCTTTATCAATGTTACTAAAATCTTCAATTACAGTAGAATGATGGCTATACTTTAGGAAAATCTGCAGTAAAAACTCTGAATANAAATAACTCAGGCCTTGATGAAACAGAATATTAAAAAAAAAAAAAGGAGGAGGCAGTGGAGCTTAAGCTTTGTCCAGGAATAGGAGAAAATACAAAGATATGCACCATTATCAATGTTACTATAGAAAAGTGGCTTTATCAATGTTACTAAAATCTTCAATTACAGTAGAATGATGGCTATACTTTAGGAAAATCTGCAGTAAAAACTCTGAATAAATCTAGATCCCAAATCATAGCTTCCTTAAAACATGTGCATTTTGTTATTTGGCAATGACAACCCACTCCAGTACTTTTGCCTGAAAATCCCATGGATGTAGGAGCCTGGTAGGCTGCAGTCCATGGGTTCACCAGGAGTCGGCCATGACTAAGTGACTTCACTTTCGCTTTTTACTTTCATTCATTGGAGAAGAAATGACAATCCACTCCAATGTTCTTGCCTGGAGAAACACAGGGACAGGGGAGCCTGGTGGGCTGCCATCTATGGGGTCGCACAGAGTTGAACACGTCTGAAGTGACTTAGCAGCAGGAGCAGACACATTAACACTATATTTATTGATATTTTGGAAAGTGTTATAGTTCAGTTTGGAACTCTGCGTTCAGATGCTTATATCTTTTCTTTTCACCTTTGCTTTTTCATTTCTCTTCTTTTCACAGCTATTTGTAAGGCCTCCCCAGATAGACATTTTGCTTTTTTGCATTTCTTGTTCATGGTGATGGTCTTGATTCCTGTCTCCTGTACAATGTCATGAACCTCCTCCATAGTTCATCAGGCTTTTTGTCTATCAGATCTAGTCCCTTAAATCTATTTCTCACTTACACTGTATAATCATAAGGGATTTGATTTAGGTCATACCTAAATGGTCTAGTGGTTTTCCCTACTTTCTTCATTTTAAGTCTGAATTTGGCAATAAGGAGTTCATGATCTGAGCCACAGTCAGTTCCCAGTCTTGTTTTGGTTGACTAAATAGAGCTTCTCCATCTTTGACTGCAGAGAATATAATCAATCTGATTTCAGTGTTGACTATCTGGTGGTGTCTATATGCAGAGTTTTCTCTTGTGTTGTTGGAAGAGGGTGTTTACTATGAACCATGAACTTCCAGATTTTCAAGCTGGTTTTAGAAAAGGCAGAGGAACCAGAGATCAAATTGCCAGCATCCACTGGATCATTGAAAAAGAGAGTTCCAGAAAAACATCTATATCTGCTTTATTGACTATGCCAAGGCCTTTGACTGTGTGGATCACAATAAACTGTGGAAAATTCTGAAAGAGATGGGAATACCAGACCACCTGACCTGCCTCTTGAGAAACCATATGCAGGTCAGGAAGCAGCAGTTAGAACTGGACATGGAACAAAAGACTGGTTCCAAATAGGAAAAGGAATATGTAAGGCTGTATATTGTCACCCTGCTTATTTAACTTATATGCAGAATACATCATGAGAAACGCTGGGCTGGAAGAAGCACAAGTTGGAATCAAGATTGCTGGGAGAAATCAGATATGCAGATGACTTCACCCTTCTGGCAGAAAGTGAAGAGGAACTAAAAAAGCCTCTTGATGAAAGTGAAAGAGGAGAGTGAAAAAGTTGCCTTAAAGCTCAACATTCAGAAAACGAAGATCCTGGCATCTGGTCATGGGAAATAGATGGAGAAACAGTGGAAACAGTGTCAGACTTATTTTTTTTTGGGGGGGGGTCTCCAAAATTACTGTAGATAGTGACTGCAGCCCTGACATTAAAAGACGCTTACTCCTTGGAAGGAAAGTTATGACCAAACTAGGCATTGGGAGAGTGTGTTCACCTGTGGCTAATACATGTCAATGTATGGCAAAACAAATGCAGTAATGTAATTTAAAAAATAAATAAATTATAAAAAAAAACAAAAAAAACAAAAGCTGAGATATTACTTTGCCAAAAAAGGTCCGTCTAGTCAAGGCTATGGTTTTCCCAGTGGTCATGCATGGATGTGAGAGTTGGACTGTGAAGAAAGCTGAGCACTGAAGAATTGATGCTTTTGAAGTGTGGTGTTGGAAAAGACTCTTGAAAGTCCCTTGGACTGCAAGGAGATCCAACCAATCCATTCTGAAGGAGATCAGCCCTGGGATTTCTTTGGAGGGAATGATGCTGAAGCTGAAACTCCAGTACTTTGGCTACCTCATGTGAAGAGTTGACTCATTGGAAAAGACTCTGATGGTGGGAGGGATTGTGGGGGGAAGGAAAAGGGGACAACAGACGATGAGATGGCTGGATGGTATCACCGACTCGATGGATGTGGGTCTGAGTGAACTCTGGGAGTTGATGATGGACAGGGAGTCCTGGCGTGCTGCAATTCAAGCGGTCAAAAGATTTGGAGATGACTGAGCAATTGAACTCATCTAATAGTTCAGTTTTCATAGAAATAAAAGCTATCTCCAAAAGTATGATGTTGGCCTAGATTCAAAAGCCATCATGCTTCCTATCCATTTGGAGAAGATGAAGATTTAATTGCACCATCTCTAACCACTAAGATACACTGCAAGAGATTGACACCTAAGGATTCTCGCTGGTGCTGAGTAGTATTACCAAGAGAAGTTGGCAAGATGAAAAAGTCAGAAAAAAAAAGCAAAAGTATAAAAAGTAGTAAGTGAATTGAAATGAAGTTGCTCCGTCATGTCCGACTCTTTGGTATCACATGGATTGTAGCCCACCAGGATCCTCTGTCCATGGGATTCTCCAGGTAAGAATACTGGAGTGGGTTGCCATTTCCTTCTCCAGAGGGTCTTCCTGACCCAAGGATCAAACCCAGGTCTCCTGTATTACAGGCAGACACTTTAACCTCTAAGCCACCAGGGAAGCCCAAGAAGTAGGAAGGAAGGGACCAAATCACAGTCATGATATCCATAAATACTTTTCCATTTTTTTTCTAGTAAACTTTTTTTTTTTTAAACAGAAGGCATCCCAAGTCTGATTAAGTGTGATTTATAAGTGTCCTGTAAAGACAAAAAACACCTGTCTAAACTACTTTCAATTTTAAGAGCCATCCCTTCCAGACACATCATATTCTGCATTAACATTTTATTTTTAAAAAAATACTTTATTCTACATTACAATACTGTACTTGTTTTGCCATACATTGACATGAATCAACCACAGGTGAACACAATCTCCCAATGTTGAAGCCCCCTCCCACTTCCCACCCCATATCATCTCCCTGAATCATCCTGTGCACCAGCCCCATGCATCCTGCATCCTGCACCAAACATGACTGGCGCTTCATTTCTTACAAGATAGTATACATGTTTCAATGCCATTCTCCCAAACCATCCCACCCTCTCCTTCTCCCTCAGAGTCCAAAAGTCCAAAATCTATAAATTTATTAATTTTAAATGATTTTTAAAGATAACTAAATTATTTATATTATTATTAAATAAGATGATCTTATTTTCAAGTTATCTAATTTATATTGTAGTATCATTAGAAGTTAATTATATTTATCTACACACATATATATATATATATATGGATAATGCTACCATATGGCACACACATGACTAGGTAAATTTGTTACTATTAATATTTATATATGAAGAATAAAAATCTGTTACATTCTTAATACTATGGCTTTTTATATCTTGGAGACCCTGTGCTATGTTTTAGGAATATTATATAGACAGGTAAAGAGATTATACTCAGTAGTTTTGCTGTACCAGTCAAAATAGTAATACTAAAAATGACTTTTCAATCATGTCAGAAAATTCAGGCCTTTCTGTATAATCTGTAGGAAGGCAAGACACTGGAAGATCAGTGTATTTTGTATCTTGTCACTGTATGTTGGTGAATTGATTGCATCTCTGACAGGCAATGCACTAAGCAGGGGCACATATTATCTGCCATAGAGTTGGCAGAAATTTTTCAGTTTTCTCATCAGGAGCAACATATCCAGGGGCAATATTTTCAGTGTGACACATGCAATGGCATCATTTAATCTTGTGGGTATGGTTATTCATTTACTTTTCTTTAAAATTCTATGATCTGTTCCTAAGATCCCTCCTAGGATGTGCAAAATCAACTCTTTGTCTGTTTATCCATCTACGTACCCACCATCTCACCCACCTCCATCCACCCACCTACCTACCTGTCCATCCATCCACCTATCCACCCACTGTACTCATCCATCCACCTATCGATCCCTCCAACTATCTATTTTTAAAATCCAATAAACTTTAAATTTTGTTTTACTTGATATAGGACTGTAATATGTGTGCTTATGAAAAATTGTAAAAGGATTTCAGATGACATTTAAAAACTATTCTCAAAACTATATGCGTAATTAACTAAGTGAGCATTATTAAGTTGTTGGTACTCTATAACTGAAACACCAGCATAAAGTTTCATAAAGGAAAATAGGACAATTTTCAAATTCTCCCTGAATTTATTTTAAGCATATTTTATGGTAGAAGGCTTGCTTTTGGAAATGTCAGCAGAAATGTAAAAAGACTAGAGCTCACTTATAAGCTAGAGGTCTTTATTTGGTGTTATTAACATGCTTAAATTAAGCTGGAACTCTTACCCAGTTTCTGAGGATTTTCATGTATTCAGAAGAATGCTATAATATTTTAAAGAATCTTCTTTAAACATCTATGTTTTCTAAAGCATAATTGAAAAGCAGGATTCAGTCTACTGTGATAAATGAAAACACAAGATGTGTGCATTGGCTTTAACATGTAAATCATCAAAAAGGCTTTTAGGAGTCATTTCAACAGAACAGTTCACAGACTTTAGCTTATGCTCCACTTCCAAAGCTATTGTCAGCTTTTGTCTTTTCGAAATTTGAATTCCAATGTCTAAGTTTAAAAAACACTCCTTAGGTACCAGTTGGGGTTAACTGTGACTGTTCCTTTTTTCTTTTTTTTTTTTTCTAAAGTAAAGTTAACGAATTTTGGAGTTAAAACATTATCTACTTTTAGGAAAAGTGTTAATAAAATACTCCTTGTTACTAGATTTGATCATTTAACTTTCAATCTGAGTGTGTGTGTATCACAAGCTAGTATGTGTATAAAAGAAATCAATCAATAACAATCAGAATCAGTAATTTGAAGTAATCAATAATTTTACCTGATCAAAACAGTTAATCAAAATTTTGTTAGACCTTAGAAAGTCAAGCTTTTGTTATGAATAACTTACATTCATGTAAAACATTTTCAAAATACTTGTACCACATACTGAATGTTCTGTTGCTCATAAAGGAAAGGATTTCTATTATTCTCAGTGATGGCCAAACGGCAACCCATTCATTTCCTTGAATAAACATAATTTTCCACAGTGCTTAACTTCTGTTTTTATTCCACTTGCTTTTTAATTCCAATTGCTTCAGTTCAGTTCAGTCGCTCAGTCGTGTCCGACTCTTTGAGACCCCATGAATCACAGCATGCCAGGCCTTCCTATCCATCACCAACTCCAGGAGTTCACACAGACTCACGTCCATCGAGTTAGTGATGCCATTCAGCCATCTCATCCTCTGTCGTCCCCTTCTCCTCCTGCCCCCAATCCCTTCCAGCATCAAAGTCTTTTCCAATGAGTCAACTCTTCATATGAGGTGGCCCAAGTACTGGAGTTTCAGCTTTAGCAGCATTCCTTCCAGAGAAATCCCAGGGTTGATCTCCTTCAGAATGGACTGGTTGGATCTCCTTGCCGTCCAAGGGACTCTCAAGAGTCTTCTCCAACACCACAGTTCAAAAGCATCAACTCTTCAGTGCTCAGCCTTCTTCACAGTCCAACTCTCATTTGCTTATTATATATAATTTAGGCAAAATATTTCTCTGAAGGGTTAGAAACACTGAAGGAAACAGGCTAAAAATTATCTTGAACTGTGATAATGCTGATGCTTTAGTTGCTAAGTTGTGTCTGACTCTTGCTACCCCATGGATTGTAGCCTGCCAGGCATCTCTGTCCATGGGATTTTCCAGGCAGGAATATTAGAGTTGGTTGCCATTTCCTTCTCCAATTAGAACTGTGGGTGTGAAAAAGTCACAATATTAGGGGAAGCATACTGTTGAAACCGCCCACCCTGGCCAGGCACCATAGTAAACCATTTGCATAAGTTGTTTTATGACAGAAGATCCTAATAAGAAATACAGAACTAATAAGCCACCACCAACCAGAAGAGTCCAGGAAAGGTCGAAAGGAGACACCACATGTCTGTGCACTTCCCAGAATCCATCTCGCTAGCATCCATCTTGGCTGAGTGATGCATACACCACCAGCAAAGACTCTGAATTAGAATGATTGGCCAAAGACCACCTGGAATCTAATCCCATCACCATAAAACCTGACATTTCGAGCCACGCAGCAGAGCAGTTCTCCTGGGTTCCCTTACCCTACTGCTCTCCACCCAGGTGTCCTTTCCCCCAAAAAATCTCTTGCTTTGTCAGCATGTGTCTCCTTCAGTTCAGTTCAGTTTAGTCCAGTCCCTCAGTCATGTCCGACTCTTTGCAACCCCATGAATCATAGCACGCCACGCCTCCCTGTCCATCACCGACTCCCAGAGTTCACTCAGACTCACGTTCATCCAGTCGGTGATGCCATCCAGCCATCTCATCCTCGGTCGTCCCCTTCTTCTCCTGCCCCCAACCCCTCCCAGCATCAGGGTCTTTTCCAATGAGTCAACTCTTCACATGAGGTGGCCAAAGTAGAAGAAAAGTTATGTGTCTCCTTGGACAATTCTTTTCTGAGTGTTAGACAAGAGCCCACTCTAAGGGCCCTGTAGGGGGGTCTCCCCCTTCCTACAACAATAACAAGTAAAATAACATCAATTAAAATATTTTAAAAAGTATTAGTTATGAGCCTACATATAAATGAAACTAGTCAATCACCAAAAGTCCTTCACAATTTCTTTTACTCACAAAATTAGTACAATCATTTTTATAGCCATTGATGAAAGATTGTTCTGATATTTTCCAAGATATGAAAAGTTTTTTTTTGTTTGTTTAAATATACAGTCTTAATTGCATCACTGTTCTAATGCCCTAGGATTGACTGTAGACGATAGAATCTCAATTGTGTCTTGAAAGATCAAAAACAAAACAAAATTCAATATACTCTATAATAGTATATTTACAAAAGAATTTATTATTAACTAAATGCTTCCTCTTATCCATTCTACTTCTCAAGCTATTTATAAATTTTATATACAGTGTAGGTGATAGCCCAATTACCCAACATCATTTTTTTTTCCAAAAAGAAATGTCATTTCAAGAAAAAATAAGTACTATATAGCAAGAGTCTTACAAATGTAAAATCACTGAAACTTACTGAATACTAGTACTAGATATTACTGAAAATTAAATTTTAAAAGTCCTTGGATATCTGTAATGTTTACATTTCAAAGACTTCTCACAAGTACCATTCATGGGAGTTGTCATTTTACACCAAGATAGGTATGGAAATTATCTCTTATAGATGAAAACAGAGAAATCTAACATTTGAAGTTATATTCAGAATATAGAGAATCCTTTTAAGTCTCAAATCAGATTTGTTGATTTTACTATTTCTTGCTTCTTGACAGCTTTGATGACCAGAACAGAAAGTTCATTTCTTATCTCCCAATTGAGTATTCTTTAGAAATATATGACTCATGGAGTCTAAAGAGAATATATACTTCTAAAGCATTCATGTTTGAGAGAGAGCTGTGCAACAGCCAGAAATAGTCAGGAATTGGTCTTCTCTAGTAGCTCAGCTGGTAAAGAATCTGCCTGCAATGCAGGAGACCCTGGTTTGATTCCTGGGTCAGGAAGATCCTCTGGAGAACGGAAAGGCTACTCACTCCAGTATTCTGGCCTGGAGAATTCCATGGACTATATAGTCCATGGGGTTGCAAAGAGTTGGACATGACTAAGCAACTTTCACTTTGATTAAAAATAAGACTATAGTATTATGAATATTATTAACACTATATAGATTTGAACTAGAGGGTAAATCTGACCAGCATCTGATATGTTGGAATATTGGATGCAATTGACACACACAAAAAATAATCCTGAAGCTTTAAATAAGTCTCACACAGTGATATCTAATCACTGTTTCTTATAGCCATGGAAATAGAGTCCTAGAGAGCCACTCACATAAAATTGATATTCAGTAATGTGATATCAAGTACTTGAACCCACATGTATAGTTGCTTCAATTTGTTTCTTATGTATAAATACAGTTGGGTAATAGTGAGAAGTAAAAGTGTTAGCAGCACCACAGCAGAAATACTGATTCCAACGGGGTCCTTTTGTGGAGCTCATCCCTGGATTTTGTGCCAGAGACACTTGAGTTTGATCATTATGCTTAAGGCCTTTTGGAGACTGTCACCCTGACATTCCCATCTGTTGCACAAGAGTGCAATGGTGGGCTGGTAGGCTATGTCCTTGTTTCCTGCAGTGTCTTACCTTGGGTTTCTCTTGGCTGTGTTGGAGAAAATGATGTAGTTACAGGTTCATGGTTTTGTGTGGGTGATGGCATTGGAATGGTGGTATTTCCAGTTGGTTTAATCTTCAGTGATATGGTGTGTTATCATAAATTACTCATTGTGCTTAATATGGCAGAAATACAGGCCACTGTTGGCCTCGACTATATACTCAATGGTCAAAGGCACATTCTATTTTAAAAGGTAGCCTTTGCCCTTATAAATGCCTGTGCTTCTCAGAAATTACACAAGATACATCAGTCCAAATAACTCTATCTGAGCATTAAGACATAGAATGTGTCCCTCAGACCACAGTGTTAGCCATTGAGTAGGTGCAGAGTTACACAACAGGCTGGCCCACCACCTCTATCCCTGTGGATAAGAAAGTAGAGCGCCTGTTAGGAGCAATGTGAAACTTGAGATAACTACATGAATCATGGTATCTTTGTGTTAAGAGGGAGTTTATCAGCTTATTGTGTACAGTCCTTCCTGCTTTCTCATGGACTGTTTGTAAAAAAATCAACTTTAAAAAATTTATCCCACATGATTCTTTATATTGTACAGTTAACATGATAGTCTCTGATCATGTGACTTTCAAGTTATGTTCAAGTCCTGACCTCATTCTATGTCAATTACATGGTTTCATGTTTTTCCTTCTGTTCACAGTGAATAATAATGGCATTTTACTTGCACAGATATGAGCACAAACAGGTAGTTATTTATGAGAAAGTGCAGAATGTTTGGGGTACATAGTAAAAGTGTACAACAAAAAGCAACAATGATATTTTCCTTATCTGTAGTTGTGTCACCGTCTGCCTGACTTGTGGGTTTATCCTCTGTACAGCAGTTGTGGAACCTGCTGTGTTGCTTCTTACATAACAAAATGTGTTACTTAATTTTTTCTATCATTACTTTATTGTTGTTATACATTCTTGCAATGCTACTAGTTCTAGTTCTATTTAATTTTCATGGAACTTCAGCTGTTTATACCTAGGAGCATTTTGAAAAGGTATAAACTTTCTACATATGCTTAAATGAGTCATTAAATAACGCTGTTACAATTTCACAGGCAAAATAACTTGGTGATTTTTTTCTACAAAACATTAGCAAAGGTCAATGTAGAATTCTTTAAGAAAATACTAATAATTTGGCTGGGAAATCGAGTTGTATTTAGGATTGAAGTCATTTTGTATCATATTTTCTGAGCCATGAATAAATAAAATTACATTACCTATTGCCATCATTACACTTGAAAATGGTAGATAACCTATTTGAAAAAGTTAAATCTGTACACATTGTAATATAGTAATTTTCCAGCATGTATATTCTGTTCTATAAGAGATATTGTCATTTTCATAAATTTCTTCCCAGGTGGCGCTAGTAGTAAAGAACCTACCTGCCAACGCAGAAGATATAATGAAACTTGGGTTCGATCCTTGATTGGGAGGATCCACTGGAGTAGGAAATGGCAAACTACTCCAGTATTCTTGGCTAGAGAATCCCATGGACAGAGAAGCCTGGTGGGCTACAGTCCATAGGTTGTAAAGAGTCAGACATGACTGAAGTGATGTAGCATAGTATAGCATAGATAATTTATTTTTATACATTTAATCTTGAAGATTCTTTAATTAAAATTTATATTTTCTTACATAAAAATTGTATCAGCTACTGCAAATATGGGGGGTGGGTGGGCAATGACATAGTTCCAGAGCTCTAAGAACACTTAAAATTTTTCAGTGTCATATATTTGGAAAACAAACAAAATTCTTATATGAAACCAAACTTCCTACATTTTATTAGAAATTAATACTACATTAAAATTAATTTTAAAACATCAAGAAAAATTGAAACAACATTAACAGAGAAGCTGTTTTCCCATCAACAGAACATTAGCAATTCTCTCTTACTTTCTAAAGCAAAAGTTGCTACATAAAAGTGATTGCATCTGAAATTATTGGTATATTTGAATGCAACTACCAAACCATGAAAAGTGAGGTTTCCATTTGCTGTAAAAATAAACTAGGAGGCAGTTCTTTGCTGGCAAAGTCATTGAGCACCTCAGTTCATAACTATTCATGGCACCATTAACAGATGTCTTTGCTTGCTCTGTGAGCTGCTTTATGATGTTGTTGTATTCCATATTATTTTATAGCTAAAGTGAACATAGCAACTTGTTCCAGGACATAATAAAATGAACCCTAATATAGAAATCCTGTGGGAAATTATCCAACAATTTTACCAATGTAACTAATCTTCTTCTTATGAAATCATGATTTCCAGTACACTTTTAGTCATTGAAAGTATTATTAGCATCACCATTTCTTGCTTAATATCTCAGAAAATCATAAAAATATAAACCTTAATGTGGTGAGTGAGACATTGTGCTGGAAAAATGTTTTTGCTTCTAAATTAAAAGTAATATAAAATGAAAAAGATATGTTGTATTTTGATTGATG
>SJYG01000704.1:195417-272890 GCA_006410535.1 Litocranius walleri
CAGGGAACCGAGTTCTGTTCACAGAGGTGAAGAATGGACTTCAAAAACTTTTAAACACTCACCCTGGCAAAATTTATTTTAAAGGACATAGATACGAAGCACTCAGCATAGACACTGAGAGAGGATAAACAGCCTCTAAAGGCAGGGTTACAGAAGTTTTATGTCTTTACTAGTATTGGTCTGTTTATTTTTGGTTGGCTTGTGACTTTAATATATGTCCTTTTTGACCAGTTTGAATATCACAATACCCAGTTTGTCATTTTTGTGACTCTTTTTGGATCACCTAGTTTCTCAGTTTTTGTAGACATTGCAATGCCATCCCTTTCTCAAGACCCCAGACCATTATTTAGGGACCAAATTCCCTAGTGGCTCGGATGGTAAAGAATATGCCCACAATGTGAGAGACCCAGGTTCAATCCCTGGGTCAGAAATACCCCCTGCTGATGAGAATGGCAACCCACTCCAGTATTCTTGCCTAGAGAATTCCATACACAAGCTATAGTCCATGGGTTTGCAAAGAGTCGGACATGAGTAACACTTTACACTTTGGTATGTTTAAGAGCTAATGATCTTCTTGGAGGTTTTTTTTTTTCTTTTTTTTTTTTTCCCTTGATAAACTTGACAGCACTTAGTGATTGTCTTGTCCTAGATCCGAAAGTTTTATGACCATCCAGACAAGGGAGTCTTTCCTCTGAATACCTGGAAACTGGAACAAATGTTGAGATGCTTACTTGAGAAGAGGAAAAAAAAAAAAAGAAATTAAATAAAAGGAGCTGATATCTCAGAGTCTTATACTGTCTACCAGTTTCTGTCCCAGTACGCCAAAGCTGTATATTGTCACCTTGCTTATTTAATTTATATGCAGTATATATCATGCAAAATGCCAGGCTGGATGAATCATAAGCAGGAATCAAGAATTCTGGGAAAAATAACAATAACCTCAGATATGCAGATGACACCTCCCTAATGGCAGTAAGCAAAGAGGAACTAAAGAGTCTCTTCATGAAAGTGAAAAAGGAAAGTGAAAAAGCTGGCTAAAACTCAATATTTAAAATTCTAAGATCATTGCATTCAGTCCCATCACTTCATAGCAGATAGATGGGGAAACAATGGAAACAGTGACACATTTATTTTCTTGGGCTTCAAAATCACTGCAGATGGTGACTGCAGCCATGAAATTAAAAGACACATTCTCTTTGGAAGAAAAACTGTGACAAACCTAGACAGAGTATTGAAAAGCTCAGACATTATTTTGCCAACAAAGGTCCATCTAGTCAAAGCTGTGGTTTTTCCAGTAGTCACGTATGGGTGTGAAAGTTGGACCATAAAGAAGGCTGAGTGCCGAAGAATTGATGCTTTTGAACTGTCGTGCTGAAGAAGACCTTTGAGAGTCCTTTGGACAGCAAAGAGATCAAACTTGTCAATCCTAAAAGAAAATCAACCCTGAAGTTCCTCATTGGAAGGACTGATGCTGAAGCTCCAATACTTTGGCTACCTGATGCAAAGAGCCAAATCACTGGAAAAGACCCTGAGGCTGAGAAAGACTGAGGGCAGGAGGAGAATGGGGGTAACAGAGGATAAGAGGATTGGATGGCATCATGGACTGAATAGACATGAGTTTGAGCAAACTCTAGGAGATAGTGAAGAGCAGGGAACCCTGGCATGCTAAAGTCCATGGGGTCACAAAGAGTTGGACATGACTGAGTAACTGAACAACAAGAACTATACTTATGTATCATACCTGCTGGAAACAGGGTATATGGTAGAAAAAATTCAACAGCTGTTTGAGCTTGGGCAATTCATTTAATTCCAAAACACAGATTCTTCACTGTGAAATGGGAATTATAATAGCTGCCTTGCATTGTAGTGGGGATTTAACTAGATAAGATCTAAAATATGTCTAGTTTTATTATTTCTAATGTAGCAGTTCTTAAAGTTAGTTAATATATTCATTGTTTTGACATTGTTTTTCAGAGAGGGGAGAAAATGTTCTATAAATAAATGATACTAGGAACATCTAAAAATATACAAGCCTGTGAAATGAAAATTAAAATTATCAATTAAATATCCTTTCCTGTGCTAGCCTCAACATCAGTAGTTGATAACTGACAAAAGCAATAGTTGCTAACTATTTATTACTCAGAGTCCCAAGACCATGTTTCTTACAAAAGAGATTATGAGGAAATAAAAATGACTGAGAGGTTAAATAAGCTTCAGTCAGAGGGAACGCAGTTCTTGCCTCTTCCCAACCTTGCCTGAGATTTGAATTTTGTGTAAATTTCAGACCAGGTTTACTAAACATTAACAGTAGTCTGTCATACATTATTTACTAAATACGCTTGGAATCTTTCTCTTGTAGATATTCCTCATAATATTATTCTTCAACTTGGAATTAGACATTATTTGATATGTAGTAATGAAGTTTGTAAAAATGCATCCATGTATATTCAGTCTCCATTTATCCATTGAGTCCCTTCTTACGTGCTTAACAGAAGTCTCACAGTTGGTCCATGTTCTCAAGGACAGTTAACAGTAAAATTCCACGAGATAGAATTTAACCCCTGTGGGTGACAGGTCCTGACTACTTAAGTATTGAGTCACAAAGCTCGATTAATAAAATATAAACTAATTTCAAAGAAGATGAGGAGAAATATAATTTTAGGTAAAATATTACATCAAAGTACTTCTAAAATTCACAAACACTGAATCTAAAATTTAGTTATCATGAAAATTAAAATAAGATTTTTTTTAATATAGCATCCCTTGGTATAAAATGTGATTAAATAATTCATACAAAAGAAGCTTCAAAGTTTCTATCACAAGTCTGTAATGATTTTAATTATAGAATTTAGTGGTTTTTTCTTAATTCATTGACTGTTGTGTCTAAAAATGTAAGCAAAAATATAGAAAACTTGTATGCCCATATATATTTTTTTCATATCATATATAAAACTTCCAACTTTAGAGTAATTCAATATACATATAATTAATTTTTGAAAAGAGAAATGATTCTCTGACCTGGAAAGAAGCTTAAATGGTATGTAATTCATCTTTCAAATTATACATATGAGGAATCTCATGTGAAAAAATTAAATATTTGTCTGTTATTTCTGATATAGTTAGTGGTGGAATTGGAATTAAAACCCCCACAATCCAGCTCAAAGTCATTTACAGTGTACTTCACTCAACAAGAAAGACTTTAATTTTTAACAATAAATCATTTTAATATGAAAATTTTTGATATATTATTAATAAAATTGGGATATAATTAACAGTGTAATTTCTTGCATGATAATACAACTTATTAATACACATTTAATATTTCATAATGATTACATAAATATTACATTTAATATTTCATAATGATTTGAGTGAACTCTGGGAGTTGGTGATGGACAGGGAGGCCTGGGATGCTGTGATTCATGGGGTCACAAAGAGTCGGACACGACTGAGCGACTGAACTGAACTGACTGAATGGTTATTGATTTTATGTAACTCAAATACCAAAACATATTAACTTCAAGCATACTAAAGTCATTTTAATTAGACATCCAAGTATTAAAATATTTGAAAACAAGAGAAATTTTGATTTATTTAATTATATTATGTACATTACCTCACCAAAATGAAAATATCCACAAGCATTCAGTGGCCCCTTGTTTTATATAAACTATCTAATTAATACAGGTGCTTATTCTTATCTCATTCTTTCTTAAGTACATGTTTTATTATGTAGCAAGTAAATAAAATTTCAGTTATTTATTATTGATTAATTCAATAAATATCAGTGTGCAGGCACTCGTCTGTGTTGTTAGAACCTGTTAGTGAAAAAAAGGAAAATTATCTCTGTGCTCAGTATTCTAGCAGGCAGGCAGAGAATGAATATAAACAAATAAATAAAACAATCCTATACATATAAATAATGTTATAGAAATATTAGAAAGTGATTAATATTATAGAAAATTAGATCAGATAAAATGCATCAAGTGATTGGAGGAGAGAAACTGCAATTTTACTAAAAGTATTCAGAGGAAGGTATCATTGTGAAGGTAATATTTGAGTAAAAATATCAATAAAGGGAAGAAGTCAGATAAGAAGATATATGGAGGAATAACATTCCAGGCAGAGGCAACAGAAAGAACAAGTGTTGTAAGGCAGAATTATTCTCTGTATTAGAATCAGAAAGGGGTCCAGTGTTGATACAGAAGAGAGAACTTGAAAAAGGGGTCCTCTTCACTTTCTGCCATTAGGTCTTCTGCATATCTGAAGTTATTTCTCCCAGAAATCTCGATTCCAGCTTGTGCTTCATCCAGTCTGGCATTTTGCATGATGTAACCTGCATATAAGTTAAATAAGCAGGGTGACAATATACAGCCTTGATGTACTCCTTTCCCAATCTTGAACTAGTCCATTGTTCTGGTCCAGTTCTAGTTGTTGTTTCTTGGCCTGCACATAGGTTTCTCAGGAGGCAGGTAAGGTGGTCTGGTATTCCCACCTTTTTAAGAATTTTCCACACTTTATTATGAGCCACACAAAGGCTTTAGTGTAGTCAGTATAGCAGATGTAGATGCTTTTATGGAATGTTCTTGCATTTCCTATTATTCAACAGATGTTAGCAATTTGCTATCTGGTTGCTCTGCCTTTTCTGTATCTAGCTTGTATGTCTAGAACTTCTCAGTTCATACACTGTTGTAACCTAGCTTGAAGGATTTTGAGCATTACTTTGGTAACATGTGAAATGAGTGCAATTGTGTGGCAGTTTGAACATATTTTGGCATTGCCTTTTTTTGGTATTGGAGTAAAAACTGACCTTTTCCAGTCCCGTGGTCAATGCTGAGTTTTCCTAATTTTCTGGCATATTGGGTGTTGTACTTTAGCAGCAACATCTTTTAGGATTTGAAATCAGCATATAGATATTTATAACCAAGAGATAAGATGAAATCACCAGGGGAGAGGATAAAGCAAAAGATAAAGGAATAAGGAGGGAATCCTGAAATATTCCAATCATAACTGATTGGAGAGAAAGAAAAGGTGAGACAGAACAGTGTGTTTTTGAAAGTAAAGTGTATTTTTAAAAATGAGTTATTCTTGTGACCTAGTCTCTGATACACTTGATGGGAGCAATTTTGGTGAAACCATGTGGATAAAGCTGAATCAGACAAGGTTTAAAAGAGCATAGAAAAAACATAGAAGACATCAGGTAGAGACAATCCTTTCAAGGACTTAATCATCAAGGAAAAAGAGAGCAGAGAAAAGAAAAATGGTATCTAGAAGAAGATAAATAAATTCAAGATAATAGTTTAATTAAAATAGTAGAACTAACAGGTATTTTGAGGTTTCTCAGGTGATGTAAATGGTAAAGAGCCCACCTGCCAATTCAGGAGCCATGGGTATGATCCCTGGGTCAGGAAGATTCCATGGAGGAGAAAATGGCAACCCACTCCAGTATTCTTGCTTGAAAACCCCCATGGAAAGAGGAGTCTGGTGGCCTACAGTCCATAGAGGTCACAAGGGGTTGAGCATGACTGAACACACACAACACCCACCCCAACAGATATGTATGTATACTTTGAAATTATTTTGTTGTTGTTGTTCACTCAGTCATGTCCAATGGTTTACGACCCCATGATGTGCAGAATGCCAGGCTTCCGTGTCCTTCATCATCTCCCGGAGCATGCTCAAAGTCTTGTCCACTGAGTCAATAATGTCATCCAACAATCTCATCCTCTTTCATTCCCTTCTCTTCCTTCTTTCAATCTTTCCCAATATCAGGGTCTTTTCTAATGAGTCAGTTCTTCACATCAATTACTGGCCAAAGTATTGGAGCTTGAGCTTTAGCAACAGTCCTTCCAGTGAACATTCAGCACTAATTTCCTTTAGTATTGGCTGGTTTGATCTCCTTGCAGTCCAAATGACTCTCAAGAGTTTTCTCCAACACCACAGTTAAAAGCATCAATTCGTTGACTCTCAGCCGTTTTTATGGGCCAACTCTCACATCCATACACAACTACTGGAAAAACCATAGCTTTGGCTGTATGGACGTTTGTGGGCAAAGTGATGTCTCTGTTTTGTGTATCTAGATTAATTGTTAGTGTAAAGGAACAGAAGTTTTGTATGTTTTGATCTTTCAACTTTTCTGAATTCATTGATTTGTTTTAGCCATTTGTTTTTGTAGATTAGATACACTGTCTAGGTTTCTTATAGCTTTTTTTTTTCCCCCCCAAGGAGTAAGTATCTTTTAATTTCATGGCTGCAGTCACCATCCGCAGTGATTTTGGAGCCCAAGAAAATATAGCCTGCCACTGTTTCCATTGTTTCCCCATCTATTTGTTGTGAAGCAATGGGACCAGATGCCATGATCTTTGTTTTTGGAATGTTGAGTTTTAAGTCAGGTTTTCCAGTCTCCTCTTTCACCTTCATCAAGAGACTCATTAGTTCCTCTTCCTTTCTGCCAGAAAGGAGGTGTCATCTGCATATCTGAGGTTATTCATATTTCTCCTGGTAATCTTGATTCCAACTTGTGCTTCATCCAGGAAATTATTTAGTAAATAAATAAATGATGTAGATACTGAACAGGAGAACTGTGAGACTGAAGACTTAAAGAACAAAGAATGGACCTTAGTATATATTTCAAAGGGCAGCAACAGTTAAACTACTGTAACTATTACAGTGACAGAAAATGAAGGTATGGATACTGCTAGGTGAGTCACTGAGTTCTGAGAGTACATTGAGTTCCTTCTGATTGCTACTTTTTTTTTTTTTCAGTTAAACATGGAGCAACGTTGTAAATTAAGATGTACAAAGAAAAAGTGAAAGTTTCAGGAAGTAGGTATGAAATAGTTGTCAAGGAGGTGAAGTAAAAATCCAAAGTTCTGTTAAACTGCTCAGTAGTAGAGTGAAGTTAATAGCAGCAAATTCAATGTATAACTTGTATGCCTGATCATCTATCTTTGGAGTTTTTCCCTCAAAAGTGTTCATCACCCAAATTGGAAAAAAAGAAATTTATCTATCTTTACAGTTTACATGATATTAATATGTAGAAAATTTTAGAGTCTAGAAAAACAAATGGTTAAAACAAATGAATTCAGAAAAGTTGAAAGATCAAAACATACAAAAATTCTTTTCCTTTACAATAACAATGAAGTATTAAAAAGGAAACTAAGAAAAACATTGCATTTACTATTCCATTTATTCAAAAAGAATAGAATACTTAGGAATAAACGTAACCAAGGAGATGAATGATATGTGTACTTAAAACTTCATAATATTGCTGAAAGAAATTAAAGATGTTACAAACATATAGAAAGACATTTTATTTCCATAGATTAGAAGACTTAAGATGTCAACACTATGTAAAGCAATTTGCAGACTCAGTGCAATCCCTATCATAATTCTGCTGAGAATTTAGCTAAATCGCTTCATAATATTGCTGCCTCAGGAGGCACTTTGTGGCCTGAAAGGGCCTTGGACTGACACTAGCCCCTGCTGTGAGTACACACTCTAGGCAACAGTCAGCAAAGTCACAAGAAAGTGTAAATTTCTGAAAGAATTATCTCAGTGCTTCAGATGGATAGATTATCTCCTGCCTCCCAGTTCCTTTCCCTTGTGTATCCTTTAGATGAACCCACTAAGCTTACTAACACCCCACCATCACCCTTTTCTCAGTATCTATGACTCTGTTTCTGTTTTCTTATATTTGTTCATCTGATTTGATGTTTAGATCCATCAACATATAAGTGAAATCATACAGTACTTGACTTTCTCTTTCTTATTTAACTTGCTATTATAACCTCCAGCTCCATCCATGTTTGCTACAAATGGCAAAATTTCATTTCTTTTCATGGCTGAGTAATATTCCCATGTCTGAATGTATATGTGTGTGTACCAGATCTTGTTATAATTTTTTTTTGAAGTCTAAATTTGTTAGTTTCAGATATGCAGCATATTAAGTATTTTTTCAAATTATATTTCATAATAGGCTATTTTAATATATTTATTAACTTATCTGTACTGTACAGGCTTCCTTGGTGGCTTAGTGGTAAAGAATCGGCCGGCCAAAGCAGGAGACACAGGAGATGGATTCAATTCCTGGGTCAGGAAGATCCACTCCAGGAGGAAATGGAATATTTTTCTGAATGGCTAATTGATGGACAGTGGAGCCTGGTAGGCCCCAGTCCTTGTGTCATGAAAGTTGGACACAAATTAGTACATACACACATGTACTATACAATAAATCCTTGTTGTTTATCCATGTTCTATATAGGAATTTGAATCTGTTAATCTTATAATAAAAAACAATAAAATGGGAAAGATGAGAGATCTCTCCAAGAAAATTAGAGATGCTAGGGAAATATTGCATGCAAAGATGGGCTCAATAAAGGACAGAAATGACACAGACCTAAGAGGAGCAGAAAATATTAAGAATAGGTGGCAAGAATACAAGAATTATACAAAAAAAATTCTTCGTGATGCATATGGCCATGAAGGCGTGATCACCCACCTAGAGCCAGACATCCTGGAATGTGGTAAAGTGGGCCTTAGGGAGCATCACCATGGACAAAGCTAGTGGAGGTGATGGAATTCCAGTTGAGCTATTTCAAATCCTAAAAGATGATGCTATGAAAGTACTGCATTTAACATGCCAACAAATTTGGAAAACTCAGCAGGATTCAGAGGACTAAAAAAGTCAGTTTTCATTCCAATCCCAAAGAAAGGCAGTGCCAAAGAATGTTCAAACTACTACACAATTGCACTCATCTCACACACTAGTAAAGTAATGCTGAAAATCCTCCAAGCCAGGCTTCAACAGTATGTGAACGATGAACTTCCAGATGTTCAAGCTGGGTTTAGGAAAGGCAGAGGAACCAAAAATCAAATTGCCAATATCATTTAGATCATAGACAAAAGCTAGAGAATTCCAGAAAAACATCTATTTGACTGTGGATCACAACAAACTGTGGAACATTCTGAAGGAGATGGGAATACCAGACCACCTGACCTGCCTCCTGAGAAATCTGTATGCAGGTCAGGAAGCAATAGTTAGAACTGGACATGGAACAACAGACTGGTTCCAAATCAGGAAAGGAGTACGTTAAGGCTGTATACGGTCACCCTACTTATTTATCTTTTATGCAGATTACATCTTGTGAAACGCTGGGCTAGATGAAGCACAAGCTGGAATCAAGATTGCTGAGAGAAATATCAATCACCTCAGATATACTGACATATTGGCATATGCTGGCATATCGACACCACCCTTACTGCAGAAAGTGAAAAAGAACTAAACAGCCTCTTTAAATGAAACAGGAAAGTGAAAAAGTTGGCTTTAAACTCAACATTCAGAAAATACGAAGATCATGGCATCCAGTCCCATCACTTCATGGCAAATAGATGGGGAAACAATGGAAACAGTGACAGATTTTATTTTCCTGGGCTCCAAAATCACTGCAGATGGCGACTGCAGCCATGAAATTAAAAGGCACTTGCTCCTTGGAAGAAAAGCTATGACCAACCTAGGTAGCATATTAAAAAGCAGAGACATTACTTTGCCAACAAAGGTCCAACTGGTCAAAGCTATGGTGTTTGCATAGTAGTCATGTATGGATATTAGAGATGAACTGTAAAAAAAGATGAGCACTGAAGAATTGATGCTTTTGAACTGTGGTGTTGCAGAAGACTTGAGAATCCCCTGGACTGCAAGGAGATCCAAACAGTCAATCCTAAAGGAAATCAGTTCTGCATATTCATTGGAAGGACTGATGCTGAAGCTGAAACTTTAACACTTTCATCATCTGATGCAAAGAACAGACTCATCTGAAAAGACCTGGATGTTGGGAAAGATTGAAAGCAGGAGGAGAAGGGGACAACAGAGGATGAATTGGTTGCATGGCATCACTGACTCAATGGACATGAGTTTGAGCAAGCTCCGGGAGTTGATGAAGGACAGTGAAGCCTGCTATGCTGCAGTCCATGGGTTCACAAAGAGTTGGACACAACTCAGCAACTGAACTGAACTGACCTGAGGTAATATTCTTTAAAAAATAAATTTCTCTATTTTTAGTTTGAAAGACTTCATAATATTGTTTCAGCCTCTAATTTTTATTTCTTTAAAAGTATTGTTTTATTTTATTTTATTTTGCTTTGGAAGACTGAGATAATATTGCTATAATTGATATCAGTGACTGTTCTCTCTTATATATTGGTCTTTAAGCAATTTTGAGTTTATTTTTGCATATAATGTGAGCTAATTTTCTAATCTTATCGATCAACATATAGCTCTCCAACTTTACCAAACTATCTGTTGAAGATGCTATCTTTTCTCCATTGGAAATTCTTGCCTGCTTTGTTGTAGATTAATTTTCTTTAGGTGTGTGGGTTTATTTTGGGGAGCTTTTTATTGTGTTCCATTGATCTGTATGTTTAGTTCATTGATATTTAAAGTAATTAATGATACGTATATATTTCTTATTTTACTTCTTGCTGCCACTTTTTATTGTAGCTTTTTTTGTTTCTTTTTTCACTTTCTTTTGTATTATGATGATTTTCTTTTGTAGTATTCTTGATTTCCTTTATTTTTAATATTTTGTCAATCTTTTGTGTATTTTGATTTGTGGTTACCATAGAGTAGAAGTCTATTGATCCATAATTTAAATTGATTGGCTTTCCAGTTGAAACATATACTAAAATATTTATATTTTTATACCCCCTCCCTCATACTTTATGATTTTAATGTCCTATTTCACATTGTCATCTTTTACAGTTTATTATCACTTCAGTTCAGTCACTCAGTCGTGTCTGACTCTTTGCGACCCCATGAACTGCAGTACACCAGGCCTCCCTGTCCATCACCCACTCCTGGAGTCCACCCAAACCAATATTCATAGAGTTGGTGATGCCATCCAACCGTCTTGTCCTCTGCCATCCCCTTCTCTTCCTCTCCTCAGTCTTTCCCAGAATCAGGGTCTTTTCAAATGAGTCAGCTTTTATCAAGTGGCCAAAAATTTGGAGTTTCACCTTCAACATCAATTCTTCCAATGAACACCCAGGACTGATCTCCTTTAGGATGGAATGTTTGGATCTCTTTGCAGTCCAAAGGACTCTCAAGAGTCTTCTCCATCACCACAGTTCAAAAGCATCAATTCTTCAGTGCTCAGCTTTCTAGGTATAATCAATTTGCAGTTTTTATTATTTCTATTCTAGACACTGGCTTATTCATCCTTAATCTTTTATATATTTGTATTAACTTTTGTGATTTTCTGTTTCCTGTATATTCTTTTTTTCTGTTAAGAGAAGTCCATTCAATATTTTTTAAGGTTAGGTTTAATATTCAGTCTTCTCTAGTGGCTCAAATGTTGAAGTGTCTGCTTGCTATGAGGGAGACCTGGGTTCAATCCCAGGGTCAGGAAGAGCCCCTGGAGAAGGAAATGGCAACCCACTTCAATACCCTTGCCTGGAAAATCCCAAGAACGAAGGAACCTTGTAGGCTACTGTCCATGGGGTTACAAAGAGTCTGACATGACTGAGCAACTTCACTTTCACTAATATTCAGTCAGTTCACTTCAGTCTCTCAGTTGTATCCAACTCTTTGTGACCCCATGGACTGCAGCACACTAGGCTTAATATTACTGAATTTATTTAGTTTTTGCTTGTCTGACAATTTCTTTATCTTTCCTTGTAAATGCTAATCATGTTAGGTAGGGATTCCTGGTTTACATAATTTTCCCTGTTAAAACGTTGAATATATTACACATCCCCCTTTGGCCTGAAGAGTTTCTGCATAGAAATCAGCTGATAGCCTTTTGGTGGTTCCCTTGTAACTAATTTTTCTCTTGCTGACTGTAGAATTCTCTTTATCTTTCATTTTTACCATTTTAATTATGGTATATCTTGGTGTGGATCTATTTGCATTTATCTTGTTTGGCATTCTCCTTTCTTCTTGTAGTTGGGTATGTTTCCTCTTTAGGTTTGAGAAGTTTTCAGCTACAATTTCTTCAAATACATTTTTAAATTATTTTTTAATTGAATAATATATGCTTTACAGAAATTTGCTGCTTTCCCTCAAAAATTAGCATGAATCAGTCATAGGTATACATATGTCCCCTTCTTCTTGAACCTCCCTCTCATCTTCCTCCCCATTGCCGCCCTCCCCCACCCGTCATGTAGACAGAGCACATGTTTGAGTTCCCTGAGAAATACAGCAAATTCCCACTGGCTATCTATTTTACATATGGTAATGATAAGTTTCTATGTTACTTTCTCCATACATGTCATCCTCCCCTCCCCTCTCCCCATGTCTATAACTCTGTTCTGTATGTTTGTTTCTCCATTGCTGCTCTGTAAATAAATTCATTAGTACCACTTTTCTAGATTCCATGTATATGCATTAATATATTGTATTTATCTTTCTCCTTCTGACTTACATAATTTTGTATAATAGGCTCTGTGTTCATCGACTTCAATAGAACTGAATCAAATGTGTTTCTTTTTATGGCTGAGTAATATAGGGGATGGGAATGCAGAAGTAAGAAGTCAAGAAATACCTGGAGTAACAGGCAAATTTTGCCTTGGAGTACAGAATGAATCAGGGCAAAGGCTAACAGAATTCTGCCAAGAGAACACACTGGTCATAGCAAATACCCTCTTCCAACAACACAAGACTACACATGGATATCACCAGATGGTCAACACCAAAATCAGATTGATTATATTTTTTTGCAGCCAAAGATGGAGAAGCTCTGTACAGTCAGCAAAAACAAGACCGGGAGCTGACTGTGGCTCATATCATGAGCTCCTTATTGCCAAATTCAGACTTAAAGAAAGTAGGGAAAACCACTAGACCATTCAGGTATGACCTAAATCAAATCCCTTATGACTATAGAGTGGAAGTGAGAAATCGATTTAAGGGACTAGATCTGATAGACTGCCTGATGAACTATGGATGGAAGTTCATAACATTGAACAGGATACAGGAATCAAGACCATCCCAAGAAAAATAAATGCAAATAAGCAAAATGGCTGTCTGAGGAGGCCTTACAAATAGCTGTGAAAAGAAGAGAAGCAAAAAGCAAAGGAGAAAAGGAAAGATATACCCACTTGAATATAGAGTTCCACAAAATAACAAAGAGTGATAATAAAAACTTCCTCAGTGATCAATGCAAAGAAATAGAGGAAAACAACTGAATGGGAAAGACTAGAGATCTCTTTAAGAAAATTAGAGATACCAAGGAAATATTTCATGCAAAGATGGGCTCAATAAAGGACAAAAATGGTATGGACCAAACAGAAGCAGAAGATATTAAGAAGAGGTGGGAAGAATAAACAGAAGAACTGTACAAAAAAGAATTTCACAATCCAGATAAACATGATGATGTGATCACTCACACTCACCTAGAGCCAGACAGCCTGGAATGTGAAGTCAAGTCGGTCTTAAGAAGCATCACTACGAACAAAGCTATTGGAGGTGATGGAATTGCAGTTGAGCTATTTCAAATCCTAAAAGATGATGCAGTGAAAGTGCTGCACTCAAAATGAAAGAAAATTTGGAAAACTCAGCACTGGCCACAGGACTGAAAAAGATCAGTTTTCATTCCAATACCAAAGAAAGGCAATGCCAAAGAATGCTCAAATTACTGCACAATTGCACTCATCTCACATGCTAGTAAAGTAATGCTCAAAATTTTCCAAGCCAGGCTTCAGCGATATGTGAACCGTGAAGTTCCAGATGTTCAAGTTGGTTTTAGCAAAGGCAGAGGAACCAGAGATCAAATTGCCAACATCTGCTGGATCATGGAGAAAGCAAGAGAGTTCCAGAAAAACATCTATTTCTGCTTTATTGACTATGCCAAAGCCTTTGATTGTTTGGATCACAGTACACTATGGAAAATTCTGAAGGAGATGGGAATACAAGACCACCTGACCTGCCTCTTGAGAAATTTGTATGCAGGTCAGGAAGCAACAGTTAGAACTGGACATGGAACAACAGACTGGTTTCAAGTAGGAAAAGGAGTACTTCAAGGCTGTATATTGTCACCCTGCTTATTTAACTTATATGCAGAGTATACCATGAGAAATGTTGGGCTGGAGGAAGCACAAGCTGGAATTGAGATCACTGGGAGAAATATCAGTAGTCTCAGATATGCAGATGACACCACCCTTATGGCAGAAATTGAAGAAGAACTAAACGGCCTCTTGATGAAAGTGAAAATTCAGTTCAGTTCAGTTCACTTGCTCAGTCGTGTCCAACTCTCTGTGACCTCATGAACCGCAGTACACCAGGCCTCCCTGTCCATTACCAACTCCCGAAGTCCACCCAAACCCATGTCCATTGAGTAGGTGATGCCATCCAACCATCTCATACTCTGTCCTCCCTTTCTCCTCCTGCCCTCAATCTTTCCCAGAATCAGAGTCTTTTCCAATGAGTCAGCTCTTCGCATGAGGTGGCCAAAATATTGGAATTTCAGCTTCAACATCATTCCCTCCAATGAACACCCAGGACTGATCTCCTTTAGGATGGACTGGTTGATTCTCCTTGCAGTCCAAGGGACTCCCGAGAGTCTTCTCCAACACCACAGTTCAAAAACATCAGTTCTTTGGCGCTCTGCTTTCTTTATAGTCCAACTCTCACATTCATACATGGCCACTGGAAAAACCGTAGCCTTGACTAGACAGACCTTTGTTGGCCAAGTGATGTTTCTGCTTTTTACTATGATGTCTAGAAAGTGAAATAGGAGAGTGAAAAATTTGGCTTAAAGCTCAACATTCAGAAAACTAAGATCATGGCATTCGATCCCATCACTTCATGGCAAATAGATGGGGAAATAGGGGAAAAAGTGGCTGACTTTATTTCTTTGGACTCCAGTGTCACTGCAGATGGTGATTGCTGCCATGAATTTAAAAGAGGCTGAGGCATTCCTAAGATGGCTGAGGAATGGCAAGAATAGGGGAGACCACTTTCTCCCCCACAAATTCATCAAAAGAACATTTGAACGCTGAGTAAATTCCACAAAACAACTTCTGAATGCTGGCAGAGGACATCAGGCACCCAGAAAAGCAGCCAATTGTCTTCAAAAGGGGGTGGAAAAATATAAAAGATAAAAGAGAGACAAAAGAGGTAGGGACGGAGCTCCATCCTGGGAAGGGAGTCTAAAAAAGAGAGAAGTTTCCAAACATCAGGAAACACTCTCATTGCCAAGTTTGTGGTGAGCCTTCAGACCACCAAAGGCAACATAGCTGGGAGGAGAAATAAATACATAATTAAAACCCACAGATTACATGCCCAATGGTAACTCCCACAGCGGAGAATCAATGAATATGCCTGAATCTGTCACTAGCAAGTGGGGCTGGGCGGAGAGGTGTGGGCTGCATTGCTTAGAATAAAGACCAGTCCTGAATGCCCCGAAGGCACTCTGAGGGAACTAACTAGCTCTTTGGGATACTAAACCAAACTCTGGGATAGCTACCACAGGAAAAGCCCTAACCTAAGACACTGTCAGGCCCACTCACAGAACAAAAAACTGACTAGAGCTACGTGAAAAGCTCTAACCTAAGACACCATCAGGCCCACTCACAGAACCAAGGACTGAGCAGAGCTAGCCGGCTGCAGATCAGCACATCCCCCTCTGGTGACAGGCAGGCGAGAGCTGCCAGAGCTGGAAGGGGGCAACTGTGGCCCCAGAGAGGCATTATCTACCAAACTGCAAGCAGACTTTGTTGCTAAGACTTCTTGGGATTCTAGACTGTCTATATCCACCTGAGAAGGCACCCTGGTTGTACATCCAGAAAACTGAGCAGCAGGGATGGGGTAGGTGATAAGTCACAGAGACCACACTCGCCAAACACCTGATCACTTGAGCTGCTTGGACCTGGAAGGGCAAAAAAACACAGGCCCAACCAAGTCTGCACCTCTGAGGACCACCCGAGTACCTGAATCTGAGCAGCTTAGACCTGGGAAGTGCATACAACCCGGGGCAGGCCTCAGACAATTCCTGGCAGAGCAATCTAGAGCCTAAACAGTGTAGGCAGGGAAAGCACACAAGCCATGAGCAGGGACAAACCCAGTGTGGCCAAAACACTGTGAGCACACACCAGTGTTATCTGTTTACAGTATCCCTCCCTCCCCACAGCACGACAGAACAAGTGAGCCTTAAAAAGTGTTCACCATGGCCCCCTTGTGTCAGGGCAGAAATTAGACACTGAAGAGACCAGCAAACAGAAGAAGCAAAACAGAGGGAACCACCTTGGAAGTGACAGGTGCAATAGATTAAAACCCTGCACTTCATACCGACTACACAGGAAGGGGTCTATAAATCTTGAGAAATATAAGCTGGATCAAGGAATTATCCTAAAATGAACTGACCCCACACTGCCCACAATAACACCAGAGAAAGTCCTAGATATATTTTTACTATTTTTACTATCATTCTTTATTTTTTTTTAATTTTTAAATCCTCTATTACTCCTTTAATTTTCATTTTTATAACCTCCTATTTCTTTGCAAAAAAAAAAAAGAGAGAGAGAGAGAGACCATATGATGTGTGTGTGTGTGTGTGTGTGTGTATTTTATAATTTTTGTGACTTTGGTTTTTTTCTTTTCTTTAATATTGAATTTGAAAATCCAACCACTACTCTAGGTTTTTAATCTTTGCTTTTTGGTATTTGTTATCCATTTTGTATCTTTTAGAACCCAGTCTTTAGTATCCATTTTTTACTTGGGAACATCATTACTGGCTTGACTGCTCTCTCCCCCTTTGGACTCTCCTTTTTCTCAACCAGGTCACCTCTGTCTCCTCCATCCCCCTTCTCTTCTCTACCCAACTCTGTGAATCTCTTTTTGTGTTCCAGACGGTGGAGAACACTTAGGGAACTGATTACTGGCTGGATCTGTCTCTCTCCTTTTGATTCCCCTCTTTATCCTCTCGGCCACTTCTGTCTCCTTCCTCCCTCTCCTCTTCTCTGTGTAACTCCGTGAACATCTCTGAGGGGTCCAGACTGTGGAGCACACATAAGGAAGTGAGTACTCGCTAGCTTGCTCTCTCTTCTTTTGATCCCCTTCTTCTTCTCCTGGTCACCTCTAACTCCATCCTCCCTCTTCTCTTCTCCATCTAACTCTGTGAACCTCTCTTGGTGTCCCTCACTGTGGAGAAACATTTCATCTTTAACCTAGATGTTTTATCAATGGTGCTGTAAAGATGGAGAAGTCTTGAGGCTACTGTAAAAATAAGACTGAAAACCAGAAACATGAGGCTTAAGTCCAAATCATGAGAACACCAGAGAATTCCTGACTCCAGAGAACATTAATCAACAGGAGCTCATCAAGTGCCTCCATACCTACACGGAAACCAAGCACCACCCAAGGGCCAGCAAGTTCCAGAGCAAGACATACCACACAAATTCTCCAGCAACACAGGAAGATAGCCCTGAGCTTCAATATACAGTCTGCCCGAAGTCACTCCAAACCCATTTACATATCATAACTCATTACTGGGCACTTCATTGCACTCCAGAGAGAAGAAATCCATCTCTACCCACCATAACACCAACACAAGGTTCCCTAACCAGGAAACCTTGACAAGCCACCCGTACAACCCCACCCACAGCAAGGAAACTCCATAATAAAGAGAGCTCCACAAACTGCCAGAATACAGAGAAGCCACCCCAAACACAGCAATGTAAACAAGATGAAGAGAGAGAGGAATACCCAGAAGGTAAAGGAACAGGACAAATGCCCACCATACCAAACAAAAGAGAAAGAGATAGGGAATCTACCTTATAAATAATTCCAAATAATGATAGTGAAAATGGTACAAAATCTTGAAAACAAAATGGAATCACAGATAAATAGCTTGGAGATAAGGATTGAGAAGATGCAAAAAAGGTTTAACAAGGATCTAGAAGAAATAAAAACAATAAATATATAATGAATAATGCAATAAATGAGATGAAAAACACTCTGGAAGGAACAAATAGTAGAATAATGGAAGCAGGAGATAGGATTAGTGAGGTAGAAGATAGAATGGTAGAAATAAATGAATCAGAGAGGAAAAAAGAAAAAATGAATTAAAAGAAATGAGGACAATGTCAGAGACCTCTGGGACAATGTTAAATGCCCCAACATTCGAATCATCAGCGTCCCAGAAGAAGAAGACAAAAAGAAAGACCATGAGAACATACTTGAGGAGATAATAGTTGAAAACTTCCCTAAAATGGGGAAGGAAATAATCACCCAAGTCCAGGAAACCCAGAGAGTCCCAATAGGATAAACCCAAGGTGAAACACCCAAAGACACACATTAATAAAATTAACACATATCAAACACAAAGAACAAATATTAAAGGGAAAAACAACAAATAACATACTGGTGGATTCCCATAAGGATAACAGCTGATCTTTCAATAGAAATTCTTTAGGACAGAATTATTTGGAATTATTTATCATTTCCAGAAGGAAATGACAGGACATACTTAAAGTGATGAAAGAAAATAACCTACAGCCCAGATTACTGTACCCAGCAATGATCTCCTTCAAATATGAAGGAGAAATCAAAAGCTTTACAGACAAGAAAAAGCCAGGAGAATTCAGCACCACCAAACCAGCTCTCCAACAAATGCTAAAGGATCTTCTCTAGACAGGAAACACAAAAAGGTGTATAAGCTCGAATACAAACAATAAAATAAATGGCAATGGGGATCATACTTATGAACAATTACCTTAAATGTAAATGGGTTTAATGCCCCAACCAAAAGTCAAAGACTGGCTGAATGGATACAAAAACAAGACCCCTATATAAGTTGTCTGCAACAGACCCACCTCAAAACAAGGGACACATACTGACTGAAAGTAAAGGGCTGGAAAAAGATATTTCATGCAAATAGAGATCAAAAGAAAACAGGAGTAGCAATACTCATATCAGATAAAATAGACTTTAAAACAAAGGATGCACAAAGAGATAAGGACACTACATAATGATCAAATGATCAATCCAAGAAGATATAACAATTATAAATATATATGCACCCAACATAGGAACACCACAATATGTAAGACAAATGCTAACAAGTATGAAAGAGTAAATTAACAATAACAGAATAATAGTGGGAGACTTTAATACCCCACTCACACCTATGGATAGATCAACTAAACAGAAATTTAATAAGGAAACACAAACTTTAAATGATACAATAGACCAGTTAGACCTAATTGATATCTACAGCACATTTCACCCCCAAACAATTAATTTCACCTTTTTCTCAAGTGCACATGCAACCTTCTCCAAGATAGATCTCATCCTGAACCATAAATCTAGCTTTCGTAAATTAAAAAAAGAAAAATGATATCATTCCAAGCATCTTTTTGACCACAATGCAGTAATATTAGATCTCAATTACAGGAGAAAAACTATTAAAAATTCAAACATATGGAGGCTGAACAACACACTTCTGAATAACCAACAAATCACAGAAGAAATCAAAAAAGAAATCAAAATATGCATAGAAATGAATAAAAATGAAAGCACAACAACCCAAAACCTGTGGGACACTGTAAAAGCAGTGCTAAGGGGAAGGTTCATAGCAATACAGGCATACTTCAAGAAACAAGAAAAAAGTCAAACAAATAACCTAACTCTACACCTAAAGCAACTAGAAAAGGAAGAAATGAAGAACCCCAGGGTTAGTAGAAGGAAAGAAATCTTAAAAATTAGGGCAGAAATAAATGAAAAGAGAGAGAGAGAGAGAGAAACCATAGCAAAAATCAACAAAACCAAAAGCTGGTTCTTTAAGAGGATAAATAAAATTGACAAACTATTAGCCAGACTCACCAAGAAACAAAGGCAGAAAAATCAAATCAATAAAATTAGAAATGAAAATGGAGAGATCATAACAGACAACACAGAAATACAAAGGATCATAAAATACTACTATCAGCAATCATATGCCAATAAAATGGACAACTTGGAAGAAATGGACAAATTCTTAGAAAAGTATAACTTTCAAAAACTGAACCAGGAAGAAATAGAAAATTTTAACAGACCCATCACAAGCACAGAAATCGAAACTGTAATCAGAATCTTCCAGCAAACAAAAGCCCAGGTCCAGGACTTCCCTGGTGGCTCAGACAGTAAAGCGTCTGTCTACAATGCAGGAGACCCACGTTCGATCCCTGCGTCGGGAAGACCTCCTGGAGAAGGAAATGGCAGTCCACTCCAGGACTATTGCCTGGAAAATCCCATGGACAGAGGAGCCTGTTAGGCTACAGTCCATGGGGTCACAAAGAGTCCGATACAACTGAGCGACTTCACTTCACTTCAGGTGGTTTCACAGCTGAATTCTACCAAAAATTTAGAGAAGAGCTAACACCTATCCTACTCAAACTCTTCCAGAAAATTGCAGAGGAAGGTAAACTTCCAAACTCATTCTATGAGGCCACCATCACCCTAATACCAAAACCTAGCAAAGATGCCACAGGAAAAAAGAAAAAAAAAAAAAAAAACTACAGGCCAATATCACTGATGAACATAAATGCAAAAATCCTTAACAAAATTCTAGTAATCAGAAACCAACAACACATTAAAAAGATCATACATCATGACCAAGTGTGTTTTATCCTAGGGATACAAGGATTCTTCAATATCTGCAAATTAGTCAAATTGAAAAATAAAATTTAACAAATTGAAAAATAAAAGCCACATGATTATCTCAGTAGATGCAAAGAAAGCCTTTGACAAAATTCAACATTCATTTATGATAAAAAAAAAAAAAAAAACTCTCCAGAAAGCAAGAATAGAAGGAACATACCCCAACATAATAAAAGCTGTACAGGACAAACCCACAGCAAACATTATCCTTAGTGGCAAAAAATTGAAAGCATTCCCCTAAAGTCAGGAACAAGACAAGGGTGACCACCTTCACCACTACTATTCAACATAGTTTTAGAAGTTTTGACCACAGCAATCAGAGCATAAAAATAAATAAAAGGATTCCAAATTGGAAAAGAAGTAAAACTCTCACTGTCTGATGCCAAAGCAATCTTGAGAAAGAAGAATGGAACTGAAGGAATAAACCTGCCTGACTTCAGGCTCTACTACAAAGCCACAGTCATCAAGACACTATAGTACTGGCACAAAGACAAAAATATAGATCAATGGAACAAAATAGAAAGCCCAGAGATAAATCCACGCACCTATGGACAACTTATCTTTGATAAAGGAGGCAAGAATATGCAATGGATTAAAGACAATCTCTTTAACAAGTGGTGCTGGGAAAACTGGTCAAACACTTGTAAAGAATGAAACTAGAACACTTTCTAACACCATACACAAAAATAAAGTCAAAATGGATTAAAGAGCTAAATGTAAGACCAGAAACTATAAAACTCCTAGCGGAGAACATGGGCAAAACACTCTATGACATAAATCACAGCAGGATCCTCTATGATCCACCTCCCAGAATATTGGAAATAAAACCAAAAATAAACAAGTGGGACCTAATTAAAATTAAAAGATTTGCACAACAAAGGAAACTATAAGTACGGTGAAAAGACAGCCTTCAGAATGAGAGAAAATACTAGCAAGGAAGCAACTGACAAAGAATTAATCTCAGAAATATACAAGCAACTCCTGCAGCTAAATTCTGGAAAAATAAATGACTCAATTAAAAAATGGGCCAGAAAACTAAACAGACATTTCTCCAAAGAAGACATACAGATGGCTAAAAAACATGCAAAAAGATGCTCAACATCACTCATTATCAGAGAAATGCAAATCAAAATCACAATGAGGTACCATTTCACTCCAGTCAGAATGGCTGCGATCCAAAAGTCTACAAGCAATTAATGCTGGAGAAGGTGTGGAGAAAAGGGAACCCTGTTACACTGTTGGTTGGAATGCAAATTAATACAGCCACTATGGAGAACAGTGTGGAGATTCCTTAAAAAAATGGAAATAGGACTGCCATAAGACCCAGCAATCCCACTGTTGGGCATACACATCGAGGAAACCAGAATTGAAAGAGACACGTGTACACCAATGTTCATAGCAGCACTGTTTATAATAGCCAGGACATGAAAGCAACCTAGATGTCCATCAGTAGATGAATAGATAAGAAAGCTGTGGTACATATACAGAAGTGAGTATTACTCAGCCGTTAAAAAGAATAAATTTGAATCAGTTCTAATGAAGTGGATGAAACTGAAGCCAATTATACAGAGTGAAGTAAGCCATAAAGGAAAACACCAATACAGTATACTAACGCATATATATGGAATTTAGAAAGATGATAGCCATAAGCTTGTATGCAAGTCAGCAAAAGAGACACAGATGTATAGAACAGTCTTTTGGATTCTGTGGAAGAGGGAGAGGATGGGATGATTTGGAGAATGGCATTGAAGCATGTGTAATATCATATGTGAAATGAATTGCCAGTCCAGGTTCGATGCATGATACAGGATCCTTGGGGCTGGTGCACTGGGATGACCCAGAGGGATGGTATAGTGAGGGAAATGGGAGGGGAGTTTAGGATGAAGAACACATTTACACCCATGTGGATTCATGTTGATGTATGACAAAACCAATACAATATTGTAAAGTAATTAAACTCCAATTAAAATAAATTTATATTAAAAAAGAAATTAAAAGATGGTTACTGTTTGGAAGGAAAGTTATGACCAACCTAGACATCATATTAAAGAGCATAGACCTTACTTCGCCAAAAATGGTCCATCTCATCAAGACTATGGTTTTTCCAGTAGTCATGTATGGATGCAAGAGTTGGACTATAAAGAAAGCTGAATGCCGAAGAATTGATGCCTTTGAACTGTGCTGTTGAAGAAGACTCTTGAGAGTCCCTTGTATGCCAAGGAGATACAGCCAGTTCATCCTAAAGGAGGTCAGTCCTGGGTGGACTGATGTTGAAGCTGAAGCTCCAGTACTTTGGCAACCTGATGCGAAGAGCTGACTCATTTGAAAAGACCCTGGTGCTGGGAAAGATTGAAGGCAGGAGAAGGGGACAACATAAGATGAGATTGTTGGATGGTACCACTGATTCAATGGATGTGGGTTTGGGTGGACTCTGGGAGTTGGTGGTGGGCAGGGAGGCCTGGCATGCTGCAGTTCATGGGGTCACAAAGGGTCGGACACAACTGAGCGACTGAACTGAACTGAACTGAATTGAATTTCCCATTGTGTATATGTACCATAATTTCTTTATCCATTCATCTGTCAGTGGACATCTAGGTTGTTTCCATGGTCTAGCTATTGTAAAGATTGCTGCAGTGAACAATGGGATTCATGTGTCTTTTTCAATTTTGATTTCCTCCAGGTATATGCCTGGGAGTGGGACTACTGTGTCTTATTCTGGTTTTATTCCTAGTTTTTTAATGACTATCAATACCATCTTCCATAATGGCTGTATCAATTTACATTCCCACCAACAGTGCAAGAGGGCTCCATTTTCTCCACATCCTCTCCAGCATTTATTTTTGTAGCCTTTTGGTGATGGACATTCTAACTGGAGTGAGGTGATATGTCGTTGTCGTTTTGATTTGCATTTTTCTCATAATGAGTGATGTTGAGCCTCTTTCCATGTGTTTGTTAGCCATCTGTATGTCTTCTTTGGAGATATGTTTGTCAGGGTCTTTTTCCTACTTTTTGATTGGGTTGTTTGTTTTTCTGTACTGATCCTTTTCTTTATCTCTTCTCCATATTTAATTCATATTATGTGTGAGCTGGCAAGTTTTATATCATCCCACAAATCTTGTATCTTAGTTTCATTTAGTTTACATTTACATTTGTATTTGTGCTGTTCTTTTTGGATGACTTCTAATATTCTGTCTTCCAGATTACTTACGCATTCTTCTATGTTATTTAGTTGGCTATTCATTGCTTCTATATTGCTGATCTTGACAATATTTATCCATTTTTGATTGGTTCATCTTTGTAATTTCTAGTTACTTCTTACAGTGATCTACATTTATATCCATAATCTTTCTAATTTCTTAATATTTTATTTGTTTATTTTTGAAAGTCATTCAGTTGTGTCCAACTCTCTGTAACCATGTCACAGAATTCCATACAGTCTATGGTATTCTCCAGGCCAGAATATTTCAATGGGTAATTTCTCTTCTCTGGGGGATCTTCCCAACATGGATCAAACCCAGGTCTCCAACATTGTAGGTAGATTCTTTGCCAACTGAGCCACCAGAGAATGTGGTTCATAATATTTTATTACCAGGAAGCCCCTGGTGATATTTTATTGCCACTTTTTAAAACTCAGGGATAGCAGATCTATGAGCTCTGTTTTATTTGTTCTTGCAGATTTCTCTTGTTATCAAGAGTAATTCCTTTGCCTTTTAATTTTACTTAACTTTATGAATTTATCACAGCACATAAATTTATGAATTTATGATTCTATGAATCTATGACTTAGCGCAAGCACATCTCTATGAATCTAGGAGAAATAATTACCAACTGTAGTCTTAGAAGGGTGGGAACATCCCTGTGTATATTGTGTGTGTCCAGTGTTTTGGGTGGGAGAGCTGGTTTTGGTACAGACACCAGTAGGGGTAGGATCTCTTCCCTCTACTGGAATAGAAGCCCTGAGGATTGAGTTGCCTTTGAGTGCATGCTTTGTCCCAAAGGAGATGATTTCTAAAGCAGTGAGGCTTGTGCACTCACAGAGGACCTATGCTCACCTCTGTAGGTGTCTGCAGTTGTGCTTGGAATCAGCCCAAGTTCATGTCTGTTTGTATGTTATATTCATTCCCTGTGCCAGATTTATTGCAAAGCTGTGGTGTGGAGGAGGTTGGCACTGGAGGTCAGGGTGTTTGGCTGCAGGAATTTAGGCTAAGCTGCTGCCTGAGATCTGGGCTGCCTCTGTGGCCTTCTTTCTCAGGTGCTGGCTGCCTCAGATGTAGTGCTCCATCACAGTGTGGAGTAAGTGGAGCCAGCACTCCCCAAGAGACAGATCTCTGCAAACTCTTGAGCCACCCAGTCTTTCTCTGCATAGCTGGACTGAGCTCTCTCTGAGTCCCTGCTGCCTGACTTTCAGTGCTTAAGCAGTAGAATGACCCTGTGTGCATGTGACAACGGCCAGCACTGGCCTCCTACTTGTTGCTCCAGGTATAAGCTGTCACTGGCCATTTGGGCTCCACCCAGATCATACTCTAGGCCCCTCATCTATTTTTGAGTAGCTGGACCAAGTCTTTCAGGGCTCAGTTGGCCCAGATCTCATGCCAAGGTATGGCTTGGAGTTGGTAGGACTCGGGTGTTCACCCCATTGTACTGGGAAGTACTATGAGGCAACGACCACCAGTGCAAGGCTGTCTCTGCACCTTGACTATTGTCAAACTAGCACGTATGCACTCCTAAAGAGTAGTCTGGGCTTCTAAAGCCCCTGTGTCTGACCTCGTGGTTATCACAGCAGGCATGCGGAGTGCTTTTCTCCTTCACACAGGATGCCAGGCAAGACTAGGATGTCCAGATGGTGGTTCCACTGGCTCGCTTTCCAGGGTGAGGGCATGCCCACGAGGACTTTCTTTTCCTTTCAGATCCTTTTGAGGGCCACAGGCCCTAACCCAATGCCTTTTTTATTTGTTTGTTTTAAACGCTTTTTTTTAATTGGAGGTTAATTGTTTTACAGTGTTGTTAGTTTCTGCTGTACAATGTGAGTCAGCCATAAGTATACATATTTACTCTCCGTCTTGAGCCTCCCTCCCACCTCCACCATCCCACCCCACTAGGTCATCACAGAACACTCAGCTGAGTTCCCTGTTATACAGAAGCTTCCTACTATCAACTTTTCATCTGTCCTTTCAGGTCACGTAGATTTTTATTGTGGTGTTGTTTGTGTAGTTGACTATCTGCAGTTTCTGGTTAGTTTTTTATGAGCATTTTAATATAGATTTATTTTTGACATGTTTGTTGGAGTCATACCCTACCATGTGGATCCCCCCTTTCTACTACATCTTTACTGTAATTTTAAAATATGCTTTTCCATTGAAAAGAAGAGCACTAACAACAGCTAACAATGAGTTTATTATTACATTCATTTCCTCTGTTAGCCTTCACAACCACATGATGTAGGTTTTATTATGCTTTTTGTTGATAAGAAAATTGAATCTCATATAAATTGTCAATTGTTACCCAGGAACAAGTGGAGCTAAGATTTTAATCCTCGAATTGTACTTCTTATAGTACATTTATTCTTGGTACACCCTCTGACTTGTCTTCTTCCAGTTACTTGCAAGAGTTTGTCCAGTAGATAGGTTTCATTAGAAGTTTTATGGAGAATGTATGTGTTGCACGTCATCATTATTATCATATTATTAATTTTACTAATACTAAATATAGTAAACAATGCTTATTTTCTATTTATTGTAACTGGTGAAAAAAGTAATGTTTATACACATGCTGCTGCTGCTGCTAAGTTGCTTCAGTCGTGTCCAATTCTGTGTGACCCCATAGATGGCAGCCCATCAGGCTCCACCGTCCCTGGGATTCTCCAGGCAAAAACACCGGAGCGGGTTGCCATTTCCTTCTCCAATGAGTTAAGTTGCTCAGTCATATCCGACTCTTAGCAACCCCATGGACTGCAGCCTACCAGGCTCCTCCACCCATAGGATTTTCCAGCCAAGAGTACTGGAGTGATGTGCCATTGCCTTCTCCATTATACACGTGAAATGTTTGCTAATATTAACTTGCATTCATAAACTGATTTTGTTATTATATTACTTTAAAAAATTATTATTCAATGATTAAAGTGTTTTATAAAGAACTGATTATTCATATATGTTGTAACCCTGGAATCACAAGTGTCTGTTTGTATATATATCAATTTTAACCAGATTATTAGCCTTATTATTTTAATAAGGATTGTCTTTCTATGATAAATGTGGGACTCTTTAACCCCAAATATAATTAAGGCATTTTGGTGTATTGTACAGGTTGTCTAAAATGACAAAATAATGGCTCTAAAGGCAACTCTTAAGAGACTATCTCGTCTATTTTAATATAGCTAAAGATACTTAAATAAAGTAGTATCCCAGACTCTTTTTTTATAAATAGTGTACATACTGTTTCTCATTTCCCAATTACATTTGGGAAAGATGATTTTTAATTTTCTCTAGTTTATAGGTGTCCTGCTCTAGGAGCTGGAAATTCTAATGTAAAACAAAGTAAAATACAAGAAATAAATGTAAACCGTAAGATCTTTCATTCTTATTCATTCACCATGGCAGTTCGCTAGGATACAACATATTTTAAAAATTAAAATTGTGATTCACTTTTTACTTGCATATTTTTGGCAATTAAAGTAAAAGAAATATGATTGGGAACAAAATTTGTACCATCATTAACAGAGCAGTCTGCTTTATAGATCAAGATTTTGTACTTAGGTCCCATATAAGAAGTGATATAATGATTAATATTATAAGCCATCAAACTTCCAATTGAGGCATGCATATAGAGATTGGAAAATGAGAAAATTATGTACAATAAAATGGACATATGTTGAAGTATGAACTATTTTCTGAATATCACAGATAGAATGAAAATCTCCAGCATGAAAGGAGAAAACCAGGCTACTACCCAGGGAGGGGTTCTACAGGCTTAACTTTTATTTTAATGATGAAATGAATGTCTGCAGAATGTCCTTTCATAAAAATGTACATCTTGAGCTTTACATAATTTTAGGTTCCTGACATTTCCATACCTCCCTCCAGTGCTCAGAGGTTCAGTTACATCTATATTATCTCAGGGATCTACTGGATCCCTGAGGATTTCCTTTAATTTTCATTTTGGTAGGTACAATTTTATTACCTGTGTAGTAGATCTACAGCCATAATAATTTGCCTGCCTTCACTAATGGAATTATTTCTCAGGATCCCTAGGTTTTTGTTTTGTTTGTTGTTGCTAGCTATACATGTTTATTTACGTTACAGAATCAGACTAATTTCAAGTAAACTGGCTGAAAACACATTTTCCCAGGAAGTCCTAAGTATCTGATGATTTTGCAGAATGCTTCTTTTTTGTATGGAATGCATGTATTCTGTCATAGCAAAATTATCTGTGTACATTGTCCTCAAACTGGTCTGCACCCAGACATGTCCTCGAAATTTAGAGGTACTAATTCATGAACTGCAATTAAATTCTTGCAATTCATGCAAAGATTGGCACGATAAAGGACAGAAACAGTATGGAACTAACAGAAGCAGAAGATATTAAGAAGTGGCAAGAATACACACAAGAACTGTACAAAAAGATCTTAATGCTATGATGTGTGGAATCCCATGCTTACAGATTTCATAAGCCCATGAATAGTGGCTGTGGGTGAGTCTTGTGAGATGAAAATACAAACCTAGATTCAGAAATTTGTTATTTATCCTTATGAGAACAAAATGCTGGACCTTTCAAGATGGAAGTGCTCAATGCATTCAACTTGCTGCCAGGTGCAATTTTTTTGTCTACCCATGTAGTAGTGCCATTATCATTATCTTAGCATCAGTCTTTGTTGCAGACTGGTTGGATATTCAGAAGTATCTAGTGGATAGATTAGTAACTAAAATTTCAGCAAATTCAGTATCTTTGATAGAGAAATAAATTCAAAGCACCTATTTTATACTATTATATTGAATTTTGTTTAATATGTAGAATAATAATAGTACTTTAGAGAGTGCATGCTAATTTGCTTCAGTTGTATCTGGCTCTTTGTGAGCCTATGGATGGTAGCCCACCAGGATCCTCTGTCCATGGGATTTTCCCAGCAAGGATACTAGAGTAGATTGCCATTTCCTACTCCAGGGGATCTTCCTGACCCAGGAATTGAAGCTGTATCGCTTTGGTCTCCTGCAGCAGCAGGCAAGTTCTTTACCACCAGCGCCACCTGGGAAGCCCAAGCAGGAAAAAAAATCTGGATTTCTCAGAGAAATCCAGATATTGAGAATGAGAACTCTGCAAATCCAGATTGTTTTTCATTTTCATTGAGATAAAGGAGTATGAAGATTAAATTTTGGTTAATTTACATCTTTTAAATTAATTTTTTATTGAAGGATAATTGCTGTACAGAATTTTGTTGTTTCTGTCAAATCTCAACATGAATCAGCCATAGGTACACATATATCCCTCCCTTTTCAACTTCCCTTTCATCTCTCTCCCCATCCCACCTCTCTAGGTTGATATACAGAGCTCCTGTTTGAGTTTTAGAAATTCTTAACCTAGTATTCTTTTGAACTCGTCTATTTTAATATAGCTAAAGATACTTAAATAAAGTAGTATCCCAGACTCTTTTTTTATAAATAGTGTACATACTGTTTCTCATTTCCCAATTACATTTGGGAAAGATGATTTTTAATTTTCTCTAGTTTATAGGTGTCCTGCTCTAGGAGCTGGAAATTCTAATGTAAAACAAAGTAAAATACAAGAAATAAATGTAAACCGTAAGATCTTTCATTCTTATTCATTCACCATGGCAGTTCGCTAGGATACAACATATTTTAAAAATTAAAATTGTGATTCACTTTTTACTTGCATATTTTTGGCAATTAAAGTAAAAGAAATATGATTGGGAACAAAATTTGTACCATCATTAACAGAGCAGTCTGCTTTATAGATCAAGATTTTGTACTTAGGTCCCATATAAGAAGTGATATAATGATTAATATTATAAGCCATCAAACTTCCAATTGAGGCATGCATATAGAGATTGGAAAATGAGAAAATTATGTACAATAAAATGGACATATGTTGAAGTATGAACTATTTTCTGAATATCACAGATAGAATGAAAATCTCCAGCATGAAAGGAGAAAACCAGGCTACTACCCAGGGAGGGGTTCTACAGGCTTAACTTTTATTTTAATGATGAAATGAATGTCTGCAGAATGTCCTTTCATAAAAATGTACATCTTGAGCTTTACATAATTTTAGGTTCCTGACATTTCCATACCTCCCTCCAGTGCTCAGAGGTTCAGTTACATCTATATTATCTCAGGGATCTACTGGATCCCTGAGGATTTCCTTTAATTTTCATTTTGGTAGGTACAATTTTATTACCTGTGTAGTAGATCTACAGCCATAATAATTTGCCTGCCTTCACTAATGGAATTATTTCTCAGGATCCCTAGGTTTTTGTTTTGTTTGTTGTTGCTAGCTATACATGTTTATTTACGTTACAGAATCAGACTAATTTCAAGTAAACTGGCTGAAAACACATTTTCCCAGGAAGTCCTAAGTATCTGATGATTTTGCAGAATGCTTCTTTTTTGTATGGAATGCATGTATTCTGTCATAGCAAAATTATCTGTGTACATTGTCCTCAAACTGGTCTGCACCCAGACATGTCCTCGAAATTTAGAGGTACTAATTCATGAACTGCAATTAAATTCTTGCAATTCATGCAAAGATTGGCACGATAAAGGACAGAAACAGTATGGAACTAACAGAAGCAGAAGATATTAAGAAGTGGCAAGAATACACACAAGAACTGTACAAAAAGATCTTAATGCTATGATGTGTGGAATCCCATGCTTACAGATTTCATAAGCCCATGAATAGTGGCTGTGGGTGAGTCTTGTGAGATGAAAATACAAACCTAGATTCAGAAATTTGTTATTTATCCTTATGAGAACAAAATGCTGGACCTTTCAAGATGGAAGTGCTCAATGCATTCAACTTGCTGCCAGGTGCAATTTTTTTGTCTACCCATGTAGTAGTGCCATTATCATTATCTTAGCATCAGTCTTTGTTGCAGACTGGTTGGATATTCAGAAGTATCTAGTGGATAGATTAGTAACTAAAATTTCAGCAAATTCAGTATCTTTGATAGAGAAATAAATTCAAAGCACCTATTTTATACTATTATATTGAATTTTGTTTAATATGTAGAATAATAATAGTACTTTAGAGAGTGCATGCTAATTTGCTTCAGTTGTATCTGGCTCTTTGTGAGCCTATGGATGGTAGCCCACCAGGATCCTCTGTCCATGGGATTTTCCCAGCAAGGATACTAGAGTAGATTGCCATTTCCTACTCCAGGGGATCTTCCTGACCCAGGAATTGAAGCTGTATCGCTTTGGTCTCCTGCAGCAGCAGGCAAGTTCTTTACCACCAGCGCCACCTGGGAAGCCCAAGCAGGAAAAAAAATCTGGATTTCTCAGAGAAATCCAGATATTGAGAATGAGAACTCTGCAAATCCAGATTGTTTTTCATTTTCATTGAGATAAAGGAGTATGAAGATTAAATTTTGGTTAATTTACATCTTTTAAATTAATTTTTTATTGAAGGATAATTGCTGTACAGAATTTTGTTGTTTCTGTCAAATCTCAACATGAATCAGCCATAGGTACACATATATCCCTCCCTTTTCAACTTCCCTTTCATCTCTCTCCCCATCCCACCTCTCTAGGTTGATATACAGAGCTCCTGTTTGAGTTTTAGAAATTCTTAACCTAGTATTCTTTTGATATAACAACATTTCTTAGGCCTCTGTCTCTATCTTTTGCTGTATATAATTTACAATCTTATTGAATATGAAATATTCATATCGATTTTAATTGTCATGAGATTATATTCATATGCTTATCATTACTGAGGCATAAAAATGTGAATTTCATGCTTAAAAGAAGAAAACAGAATGAAAACAACTGGAAGTAAAAATCAGCAATAGAGGTGAAATACATTGTTCAAAAAATATTCAAAATAGGGATGGAGGTTTGAAGTAACAATTATACATAAAACTTACAAGTGGCAAATTATAAGGCTAACTGTGTAAATTTACCTGCCAAGGTCAACTTATAAATAAATCATCATGCTTTATTAACTGTATATATCTGGAAATATACTTGACATATATCCTTAAGGACGTTTGACTACAGCATAGGTATGCATCTATACATTCTACATGTAATCTAATTTTTATTAGGTCTTACTTACCTAAAGCTAGAAAAAATATAGCCTTTTAAGTCTAGTTGAATTTGGCCGCTAAAGGACATATGCTAATTTTTTCCCAAGTAATTACAAATTAGTGTCAGACGTCATGAGGAAGTCTGAGGAACTGTTGAAGAGGTGACAGGACAATTGTGACAAGCTTGCCAACTAAACAATTGGGAAGGAATGTTAATAAACTCTACTAATCATCATTTTACAATGTATAAAACTATGACATGCCCTTCTTATATCAGCACTGACAGAATGTTGTTTTTTTGTTATACATGTGTTTACATAATACCTTGTGAAGGTTAATGAGGGTATTTTCATTAACTAACCTGAGCTCTTCAAATTAGACAAAATTGGTTTCACTTTTTATATTCTTAGAGATATATTATTTTAAAGGTGGTTAAATGAATTATAATCACATAATTTAAATATAATTACATATGTTATTTTGTATAATATATTGCTTGAATATCTTGAGTATCTTTTGTTTTATGACTAGTCTATTTAGGTTCTTATGTAATAAAGGAATATTCAAATTGGTCAAACTATTATAAAAATTTTGCTTTAACAGTTTTGAGTAAACAGAACATATGTATGATGATTAAAGTGATCCTTTTTATAGCACAACCGTATCCAAGTTCATAAACAACTTTTTTTTTTAAGTAATTTCTTCAGCCAGCCCAGAGTTCCAATATAACAATGGATATAAAAAGCAAAGTAATGAAAGATAAAGATGTTGTTTACTGTAGTACAATATATAGGTAAACATCTAACATACGGCTAGATAATTAATGAATTCCCATAAACTTTTTCAAATGTTTGTTTTGATGGCTACAAGAGCACTGCATTATCAAACCAGCCTATGAAAATATGGGGATTCCCTGGTGGTTCAGATGCTAAAGAATCTTCCTGCAACGTGGGAGACCCAGGTCAATCCCTAGGTCAGAATGGTCCTCTGGAGAAGGGAATGGGTAACCCCTCCAATATTCTTGCCTGGAGAAGCCCATGGACAGAGAGCCTGGTGGGCTAAGTTCCCATGGTGTCACAGAGAGTCAGAAATGGCTGAGTGATTAACACTGAAAATATAACTAATCTTAAATATATACAAGAAACTCCTGCAGCTAAATTCTGGAAAAATAAACAACCCAAACAAAACATGAGCTAAAGAACTAAACAGATATTTCTCCAAAGAAGACATACGGATGGCTACCAAACACATGAAAAGATGCTCAACATCACTCATTATCAGAGAAATGCAAATCAAAACCACAATGAGGTACCTTTTCACACCAGTCAGAATGGCTGTGATCCAAAAGTCTACAAGCAATACATGCTGGAGAGGGTGTGGAGAAAAGGGAACCCTCTTACACTGTTGGTGGGAATGCACACTAGTACAGCCACTATGGAGAACTATGTGGAGATTCCTTAAAAAACTGGAAATAGAACTGCCTTATGACCCAGCAATCACATTGATGGGCACACACACTTTTCAAATCAGAATTGAAAGAGACATGTGTACCCCAATGTTCATCGCAGCACTGTTTATAATAGCCAGGACATGGAAGCAACATAGATGTCCATCAGCAGATGAATGGATAAGAAAGCTGTGGTACATATACACAATGGAGTATTACTCAACCATTAAAAAGAATAAATTTGAATCAGTTCTAATGAGATGGATGAAACTGGAGCCTATTATACAGAGTGAAGCCAGAAAGAAAAACACCAATACAGTATACTAACACATATAGATGGAATTTAGAAAGATGGTAATGATAACCCTGTATATGAGAGAGCAAAAGAGACACAGATGTATAGAACAGTCTTTTGGACTCTGTGGGACAGGGCAAGGGTGGGATGATTTGGGAGAACGGCACTGAAACATGTATAATATCATATATGAAACAAGTCGCCAGTCCAGATTTGATGCATGATACTGGATGCTTGGGGCAGTGCACTGAGACAACCTAGAGGGATGGTACAGGGAGGGAGGAGGTAAGGGGGTTCAGGATGGGGAACACGTGTATACCTGTGGTGGATTCATGTTGATGTATGGCAAAACCAATACAATATTGTAAAGTAATTAACCTCCAATTAAAATAAATAAATTTATATTAAAAAAAAAGACTGCTTGGAAAAAAAAAAAGAAAATAGACACTAAGCTTTATAGTCTAGAGAAATTATAAATTTCCAGATAATTTCTAATATTGTATTATCTCTTATTGTTAAAGCTCCATTAAATGTGTGTGTATGCACATGTTATACATAGTGTAGTTTTAGAGGCATGTAACATAAAACTTCATCCTTATTTTATGGTACAATATTTGAAAAGACCTTCAGTAACAGTCCTTCTTTGAAGTCTGAATACCTTTTTGTAAACCAAATTATGGTTTATTTCTCTAAGAGCACTAACAAGTTACATCCATTCTACCATATTTAAACCTAAATAATAACTGTCATGTAAACATTTCTACATGCTGTGGTATCTGGATCGAAGAGTGTGATTAGGACATGATGGGAAAAAATGGACAAAGAAATATTCAGGCCTACATGTCCTTCTCATGGAAGGGAGATGAGGTGAAAATGTGTCTTCATACCAGAAAGAAATCAACTAAATTTTTTAAAAGCTGGAGAGAACTGTCACAATAAGAAGTTGGTCAAGTCAAGGTATTTACTGGTTTGTGTATGTGTTTATGTAACCAGTATAGTAAAAAAAGAAAAAAAAAAATATCTTGAAGGCCAATGATGACACAATAATTACCCACTTGTCCTTAATATTGATCTAATTTTAGAAAATAAAAAAAAATTCTCTAAAGTTATAAAGGAGATTTCTTCCACAGTATAAAGCATTTAAACTTTTAAAGTTTTTAAAAATTATTCTCATTACACTTTTTCTGTGTATTGTGAAAACAAAATAAGTACTTTTTTTAAAGAAAATATATACTTAGATTGATCTATGCTTCAGATATGAATATTTCATGCTTTACATTTTCTTCAAAAATAATATGAAAACTGGCTTAATGTGTCCTTACTTTGGTATCTTCCTATGTTGATATTAAGGCATCTCACTGAAGCCATCTTAGATGCAATGTAATGTATTTTTCTTTACCCAAATTTTTTTCTCTTTTCTTTTTGTGAGAGAGAAGCACAAAGTCCTAACCACTGGACAGCTGAGAAATTCCCTCCCCAAATTCCCTTCAGTTCAGTTCACTTCAGTCGCTCAGTCGGGTCTGACTCTTTGCGACCCATGAATCGCAGCACCCAGGCCTCCTTGTCCATCACCAACTCCCGGAGTTCACTCAGACTCACATCCATTGAGTCAGTGATGTTATCCAGCCATCTCATCCTCTGTCGTCTCCTTCTCCTCCTACCCCCAATCCCTTCCAGCATCAGAGTCTTCCAATGAGTCAACTCTTCGCATGAGGTGGCCAAAGTACTGGAGTTTCAGCTTTAGCATCATTCCTTCCAAAGAACACCCAGGGCTGATCTCCTTCAGAATGGACTGGTTGGATCTCCGTGNAAAACATGAGCTAAAGAACTAAACAGATATTTCTCCAAAGAAGACATACGGATGGCTACCAAACACATGAAAAGATGCTCAACATCACTCATTATCAGAGAAATGCAAATCAAAACCACAATGAGGTACCTTTTCACACCAGTCAGAATGGCTGTGATCCAAAAGTCTACAAGCAATACATGCTGGAGAGGGTGTGGAGAAAAGGGAACCCTCTTACACTGTTGGTGGGAATGCACACTAGTACAGCCACTATGGAGAACTATGTGGAGATTCCTTAAAAAACTGGAAATAGAACTGCCTTATGACCCAGCAATCACATTGATGGGCACACACACTTTTCAAATCAGAATTGAAAGAGACATGTGTACCCCAATGTTCATCGCAGCACTGTTTATAATAGCCAGGACATGGAAGCAACATAGATGTCCATCAGCAGATGAATGGATAAGAAAGCTGTGGTACATATACACAATGGAGTATTACTCAACCATTAAAAAGAATAAATTTGAATCAGTTCTAATGAGATGGATGAAACTGGAGCCTATTATACAGAGTGAAGCCAGAAAGAAAAACACCAATACAGTATACTAACACATATAGATGGAATTTAGAAAGATGGTAATGATAACCCTGTATATGAGAGAGCAAAAGAGACACAGATGTATAGAACAGTCTTTTGGACTCTGTGGGACAGGGCAAGGGTGGGATGATTTGGGAGAACGGCACTGAAACATGTATAATATCATATATGAAACAAGTCGCCAGTCCAGATTTGATGCATGATACTGGATGCTTGGGGCAGTGCACTGAGACAACCTAGAGGGATGGTACAGGGAGGGAGGAGGTAAGGGGGTTCAGGATGGGGAACACGTGTATACCTGTGGTGGATTCATGTTGATGTATGGCAAAACCAATACAATATTGTAAAGTAATTAACCTCCAATTAAAATAAATAAATTTATATTAAAAAAAAAGACTGCTTGGAAAAAAAAAAAGAAAATAGACACTAAGCTTTATAGTCTAGAGAAATTATAAATTTCCAGATAATTTCTAATATTGTATTATCTCTTATTGTTAAAGCTCCATTAAATGTGTGTGTATGCACATGTTATACATAGTGTAGTTTTAGAGGCATGTAACATAAAACTTCATCCTTATTTTATGGTACAATATTTGAAAAGACCTTCAGTAACAGTCCTTCTTTGAAGTCTGAATACCTTTTTGTAAACCAAATTATGGTTTATTTCTCTAAGAGCACTAACAAGTTACATCCATTCTACCATATTTAAACCTAAATAATAACTGTCATGTAAACATTTCTACATGCTGTGGTATCTGGATCGAAGAGTGTGATTAGGACATGATGGGAAAAAATGGACAAAGAAATATTCAGGCCTACATGTCCTTCTCATGGAAGGGAGATGAGGTGAAAATGTGTCTTCATACCAGAAAGAAATCAACTAAATTTTTTAAAAGCTGGAGAGAACTGTCACAATAAGAAGTTGGTCAAGTCAAGGTATTTACTGGTTTGTGTATGTGTTTATGTAACCAGTATAGTAAAAAAAGAAAAAAAAAAATATCTTGAAGGCCAATGATGACACAATAATTACCCACTTGTCCTTAATATTGATCTAATTTTAGAAAATAAAAAAAAATTCTCTAAAGTTATAAAGGAGATTTCTTCCACAGTATAAAGCATTTAAACTTTTAAAGTTTTTAAAAATTATTCTCATTACACTTTTTCTGTGTATTGTGAAAACAAAATAAGTACTTTTTTTAAAGAAAATATATACTTAGATTGATCTATGCTTCAGATATGAATATTTCATGCTTTACATTTTCTTCAAAAATAATATGAAAACTGGCTTAATGTGTCCTTACTTTGGTATCTTCCTATGTTGATATTAAGGCATCTCACTGAAGCCATCTTAGATGCAATGTAATGTATTTTTCTTTACCCAAATTTTTTTCTCTTTTCTTTTTGTGAGAGAGAAGCACAAAGTCCTAACCACTGGACAGCTGAGAAATTCCCTCCCCAAATTCCCTTCAGTTCAGTTCACTTCAGTCGCTCAGTCGGGTCTGACTCTTTGCGACCCATGAATCGCAGCACCCAGGCCTCCTTGTCCATCACCAACTCCCGGAGTTCACTCAGACTCACATCCATTGAGTCAGTGATGTTATCCAGCCATCTCATCCTCTGTCGTCTCCTTCTCCTCCTACCCCCAATCCCTTCCAGCATCAGAGTCTTCCAATGAGTCAACTCTTCGCATGAGGTGGCCAAAGTACTGGAGTTTCAGCTTTAGCATCATTCCTTCCAAAGAACACCCAGGGCTGATCTCCTTCAGAATGGACTGGTTGGATCTCCGTGCAGTCCAAGGGACTCTCAAGAGTCTTCTCCAACACCACAGTTCAAAAGCATCAATTCTTTAGTGCTCAGCCTTCTTCACAGTCCAACTTTCACATCCATACATGACCACAGTTAAAACAATAGCCTTGACTAGATGGACCTTAGTCGGCAAGTAATGTCTCTGCTTTTGAATATACTATCTAGGTTGGTAATAACTTCTTCCAAGGAGTAAGCGTCTTTTAATTTCATAGCTAGAATCACCATCTGCAGTGATTTTGGAGCCCCAAAAGATTAAGTCTGACACTGTTTCCCCATCTATTTCCTATGAAGTGATGGGACCAGATGCCACGATCTTCTTTTTCTGAATGTTGAGCTTTAAGCCAACTTTTTCACAATCCACTTTCACATTCATCAACAGACTTTAGCTTCTCTTCACTTTCTACCATACTGCTACTGCTAAGTCACTTCAGTCGTGTCTGACTCTGTGTGACCCCACAGACGTCAACCCACCAGGCTCCCCCATCCCTGGGATTCTCCAGGCAAGAACACTGGAGTGGGTTGCCATTTCCTTCTCCACTTTCTGCCATAAGGGTGGTGTTATCTGTATATCTGAGGTTATTGATATTTCTCCTAGCAATCTTGATTCCAGCTTGTGTTTCTTCCAGTCCAGCGTTTCTCATGATGTACTCTGCATATAAGTTAAATAAGCAGGGTGACAATATACAGCCTTGACATACTCCTTTTCCTATTTGGAACCAGTCTGTTGTTCCATGTCCAGTTCTAACTGTTGCTTCCTGAACTGTATACAGATTTCTCAAGGAATGCAACCTCCAGCTATGGAGCAAGGATTGTCTTGTTTAAAGAAAATTTCTAGATATTATTTTCTGGTTTCATTAATTCCTTTCTCTTCTTCACTTGGTTTTTGTTTTTGGGGTCAGTCATATTAAATTATATATTATAATATTACTAAAGTTAGTGTCAGAAGAGTTTTTACTCAAGCACAAGTTACAAAAGGTCAGCAAACCTTTGTGTTTTCTAGTTTCTTTTATATTTTCTTTGCATGATGACGTATATTGATAACAATTGATAGTCTCACAAAACAGTGGAAGTTTTCATCTTTTCAGCTGGTGAAATATAGTTATGGAAAATGTTGAATTTATCTGTAATGAATTTTAGATCTCACAACTTTATTTAGACAAGATTTGCTAACAGTCTTGATCAGAATATTCAGCAGAGTGCTTATTGAAAATACTGATTCCAAGGTTCCATTTTCCTTTATAGGTCAGGATCTTCAGAGGATTTGTAATAGGTGTGCCAGAAGACTCCTACAATCAGGACACTTTGGGGAAAACTTGGGTAAGTTTTTATTGGTCAAAATTTATTTTTTTATGTTAATATAAACATTTGTGTTTTCTTAGTGGAGAAGGCAGTGGCACCCCACTCCAGTACTCTTGCCTGGAAAATCCCATGGACAAAGGAGCCTGGTGGGCTGCAGTCCATAGGGTCGCTAAGAGTTGGACACAACTGAGCAGCTTCACTTTCCCTTTTCACTTTCATGCATTGGAGAAGGAAATGGCAACCCACTCCAGTGTTCTTGCCTGGAGAATCCCAGGGATGGTGGGAGCCTGGTGAGCTGCCATCTATGGGGTCACACAGAGTCGGACACAACTGAAGTGACTTAGCAGCAGCAGCAGCAGCAGCAGCAGCAGCAGCAGCAGTTTTCTTAGAGAAGTATTACTTATTTTAGATTTTCAGATATTTGACATATCATTTAATATTTTCCTGGTTTGTTTACACCCTTCTGTTTTGCTATCGTCTCTTTTTACATTTGATACATTTATTAACTGTAGTATGCTTAAACTACTTGAGATTCTAAGTCTCTGTAATGTTCTTTTTATAATTGTTATGTTTTCTAATGTATATTAGATCCATCTTATGGTTTTACAAAGGTTTGTTTTTCTCTAACTTGTATGCATTATATACATGTTTCTTTTTTATTAAAAAAAACTGGAATATTTAATATCATTTATAAAACTCATAAATATCAGTAAGTTGATTTCTCACTATTTTTAAGTATTATAGCATTACTTTTTGGATTATGGACTTCATTGCTGATGAACATCTCACAGTTTTCAAGTAGTTAACATTTTTAGTTCATATATTATTCATTTTTAACAGTGGCTTAAAATATCTCCTTAAAATTTTTTAATTGAGGGATTCATTTATGCATCACTGGGAGCCCTGTGTTTATCATGTACATACATGATGTTCATATAAGCATTCATATATATATATATGCATATTCATCACACTATAGCATAGGTCACATATATGTATGTGAATAAAATGATAGTGATAGTGGGTCTAGAAATTCTAGAAATTAAATTGTATATGTAATGGAGTAGTATTTGATGCTGTGTTACTATTTATTTTATATTATTAGATTTTATTTTGATTCTGATTATATACCATATTTGTTTATTGCCTATATATTCTGCAACTATTATATGCTCTCATTTTGTTACTGCCATAAGTTAATATATTAACAACAATTTGGGGTTTATATATTTAATCTTTTATATTTGGTATATGGTATTACATAGAATAGTCTATGCTGAAGCAGTAAAATTAGATCCTCTCTTGTTATACTGTACTTATTTTTTTAATTCAGAATTCAACTTTTTCACTTATGGTTGTTTTCCAGCAATTAATTATCTACTCGGATCTTCTTGAAATTATTAAGTGTTTCAAAAATAGTTGATTTATCTGTGGAAATATTTCTCATCACCATTCTGAATTTTGGTGCAACAAAATCTCCCTGGAATTGTGTCTTAATAATATGCCTTTACATAGCTTTAACTGATTAAGCATAGTCACTATAATGCTGATTATCTTATATGCTTTTTTCTTTACCAGTCATACCAAAAGCAAAAAAAAAAAAAGAAAGAGTGTGCACATGACCTGCAAAGAAATGAATATACATGTGACTTGCAGTGTACATGCAGCTTTGCTGAGCACCATTTCCACTGCCATTGGGCCATGTGTATGTACATATCTTTCTTTATCCCCATATTCACTGTCATTTTGCAGTGGCAAATAGTTTCAGAGAAACTTCTGTAGCCAGCCCAAACAAATATTTGGCTTGTATCATACCAAACTAGGAATCTTTGGTTTTATCCTTGAGTATGCAATCTACTCTGTAAAACTAAGGCCTCTGCTAGCTTGCCTAAGATCAATAACAATCATTTATTCACTTTAACTCAGCCATATTGCAATGCAGTTAGCAGCCTTTGTTTATATATGTTGTAGTTTACCTATTACACGTTATTAGATTTATTAGGTATGGAATTGTATTGTCTTATTCTTGTCTGCATTTGTTTTCAGAATGTTCAAAAGATTCAGAATTATATATTGTTTTACTTTGAAGGTGGTGTTTTGCCAAAAGCTTTCACCTTTGTCTCAGGTTCAAAGGATTAGTTAACAAAATAAGCCACTCGTACACAAATAAATAATACCAATATTTATTAGAGAATTATGTAGCTTACTTTCAATCTACTAGCATTAAAAGAGAAATAGAAACAGCAGAGGATACATCACCAAAGTGAGTTTTGACCAATGTCCGACTCAAGCAGCACAGGGAAGCACTGTGACACAGCACAGCTGGAGTCGCAGTTGGGAAAAGGTTCCAGGCTCTGTGGGTGAGACTTTAAATTTGCAATTGGGGTTCCTGCTTATAATCATTGGACACAGACTGATATCATCACAAATCTGTGAGCAGATCACAGCTCTGGTTTCATGCTATTGCTGTGTGTTTTGTCCTGTAAAACTTGGAATGTTGTTAAGACTGGGGCTTCAGTGGCTACACCCCCTTTCAGGAGCTCAACAATCTCAAGATTTGTCCCCTACCTTATCTATGGTGCTACAAGTCTTGCACTCATGACAGGCAGTCATTCACAATCACTCACAGTGAGGGCAGTGTCCTGGTATGTTAGAAGCAAGGTCAGAAGTCTGCTCTGCTTTGTCTCTGAAGCCTAAACAAGACTATTTCATTTCTCTAACGGTGTCTGCTGCTGCTGCTGCTAAATCGCATCAGTCATGTCTGACTCTGTGCGACCCCATAAATGGCAACTCAACAGGCTCCTCTGTCCCTGGGAGTCTCCAGGCAAGAACACTGGAGTGGGTTGCCATTTCCTTCTCTAGCACCATTATTTACAGAATAGGAATTCTGACATGCCAATGTAATGAGGAGGAGGAGGAGAAAAAGCTACTTGGTTTAAGATCTTGGACAATAATTCAGGTTTATTAGCTCTGACATTCAAATCCAGTGACCAATTACTAACTCTCTCAGGGTAATTCAATCAAAATTTTATCTTTCAAAAAAATATTCTGATACCTCTGATCAGTGATTTTAATTTTTTAAATTCTAATAGATATTTTGGTCTCCAAGGTGTGCATTTCCCACTTTAAAGCTCCCCAAATTTCTTTCTGTTATGTACACTTTAGCCCATTGGCCCTGTCCCCATTTCCAGCAAGAAAGAGATCTGATTGTTACGGGTAAGCCCATCCCTTTGCTAGTCAAGGAACCTAGAATGAAGATAACTGGAGAACAGCATTACACTGAACAGGAAACTATTTCTAGATAATTATGTTTCTAGTTCAGGTCGCTGAGATATGAGAAGTTTCCTAGGGAGATCTTGGATTCTTTATTTTCTATTAAGAGATTGTTGCTGCAAGAGAAAGTCTTTTCTCTTGATAATGTCATGTTTATCTGAAAAGCTGCAATCATTTTACTGCTGGACTAAGACTGAGGATGCAAGGGAAGACTGGGAGACAGAGCTGAGGGAGTTGAGGAAAAAAGAATTGAAGCCTTGACTGACTGAACATCAGCAGCCGTCTCTTTAACATGTAGAATTTTTCAGTTAAGTCTGCCAGTTAACCTTCTTTACTGTATTAATCAGAGCAGTTTTCTGCTACATGCAACCCAAAACATACTAGATTAAATGTAAATACATGTTCTTTAAAACAAAAAAATTGAAAATATTTTAAAGTCTACATTTTCTTAAAAATCTATTCTCCATATATATTGTCAGAGGCCTAGTCTTGAGAGGACAAAAATATTTCATAGTATGTAAGTGTTTTGACTCTTTGTTGAACTGTAAGAAGCATTAAAGTGAAGCAAGTTGTTTTAAAAAAATGTTTTAAATCTTTCCTGGGGAAAAGAAAATGTCTAAATTATTAATTTGAAAATTTTCTGGTTCTAGTGTAAATATAGCCAATGCAACAGGAAGTGGCTGAAGATTTTTTAAAAAAATCAGTCTAATTCCATATAATGTCTCTTGCCAGAAAGCTTTGTATACTTTTAGGTATTATCTATTTTAGACACTATTTTATGGAAGCAAAATATTGTTTTTTTTCAGGTTATAAATGTTAGCTCAAAGCAATTCTAATACTGTGGTGACTCTAAGTCCCAAGGCATAGTAGTTCCTCTTACTTCATTTTAATATTAATGCCCATTTCCTGGGCAACCTGTGCCCTTAAGCAAAGGTGAAAGGAACAGCAGTATGAAATTGACTTTACAGCTAAGTGACAAAGGAGCTGCAACTCAAGGGAGAAAGACAGTTTTAAATAAAAAATTAAGTGGTAACAATTGTTAGTTGCCAGAAAAATTATATTTAGATAATGTCCATGGACAAATGTGTAAGGGTATCATCTTATATTTAAGATCTCTAATATTTTAAAATATAATATCTTAAATTTAATATAATATTTAAGGGCTTCCCTAATGGTTCTCCCTGCAATGTGGGAGATCTGAGTTCAGTCCCTGGGTTGGGAAGATCCCTTGAAGGAGGGCATGGTAACCCATTCTAGTATTCTTGTCTGAAGAATCCTCATGGGGTCGCAAAGAGTCAGACATGACTGAGGGATTAAGCACAATGTCCATAGACAAACGTTTAAGGATTACATATATATATAATAAAAAAAAAGTGAAAGTAGCTGGAATTCTCTAGGCCAGAATATTGTAGTGGGTAGCCTTTCCCTTCTCCAGGGTATCTTCCCAGCCCAGAGATCGAACCCAGGTCTCCTGCATTGTATGCAGATTCTTTACCAGCTGAGCCACAAGGGAAGCTTTATATGTATGTATACATTCCAAATCCCTAAAACCTCCTTAGCTTTTCATTCAGTTTAGACCAGTTCAGTCACTCAGTCGTGTCCGACTGTTTGCATCCCCATGGACTGCAGCACGCCAGGCCTCCCTATCCATCGCCAGTTCCTAGAGTTTACTCAAACTCATGTCCACAGGAATAGTTGTCCTCTGGTTTTGAAGTCTCAGTCCCTCTCTCCCCCTCCTTTAGCCCATAGGGTTTTATTCTAAAATTGTGGACCCAGGCAGATAGACCCTTCACTTTTACAGCAGTTGAGGTTACTAGGACAACATGATATGGCCCTGTAGATTTCTCAGACAGCTGACTTGGACTCCCTTTTTCTTGCCAGGTCTTTACTATTACTTGTTTCCCTGGCTTTACTTGGGGATTTTTCAAGTCTTCCTGTGGTCTAGGGAGGATCTGTTCTCTGTATCATCAGAATTCTCATTGAAACCTCCTCAGGTCAATTATATGTTTTAGGAGTGTATTGGTGTCCTCATCAAAAAACAAATCAGAAGTTAAGAATGGACATCCCTACATCATTTCATAAGGACTTAATAACAGTGGCTGTGTGGGGGCTGCCTGTACTCTCGTGAGGGCTATGGGTAGCATATAGATCCACTTATTATGTGTTTCTTGACATAGTTTGGCCAGAGCTCTTTTAAGAGTCTGATTGACTCTGCGTTTCCTGAGGCTGGAGGCTGCCAGGATGAGTGGAGGTGGTATTTGATTCCTAAGTATGCGTCCAGGTTCTGGGATATTGTGGCTGTATGAGGGCCCATTGTTGCTCTGAAGTGATCGAGACAGCCCAAACCTAGGCACCATCTTCTTCAGCAGAGCTTTACAGACTTCTGTAGCTCTTTCTGTCCAAGTAGGGAATGCTTCAACCCATCCTGTGTCAATAAAGACTAGCAAATAAGAAAACCCTGGGTCTAAGAAAATCCTGGGTCTTTGGCATGGCTGTAAAATCCACCTTACAGTCCTCTCCTGGGTATGATCCCCAATGTTGGACAGGCTTAATTAGAGGAGGTGGCAAGGTTCTGGTTTTTGGATTACTTCTTAGACAAGTATCACAATTCTGTGTGATCTAACAACCTTAGCCAACTGGGGATGGTAGATAATAGGCTTGAGCAAGGTTTCCAGATTATCTCTTCCAAAATGGGTACTTTTATGTAAGGAGTTAGTAATTTTCCAAACCTGAGAGTCAGGGAGTATTATTTGGGCCTGATCAGTCTGAAACCGTGCATGTGACCCAATTTCCCAGCCTCACTCAGCATATTGGGAATGTTTCTCTGGGGTATAATCTGGAGTCAGGGTTTCCTTGGGGAAAAAGGGGCATATAGCAGTACTAGGGGTAGCTTCCCTAGCAGCTCATTTTGCCTCCTGATCAGCTTTTCTATTGAGCTGGGCCTCCTCTTCTTGCCCATTTTTGTGACCCTTACAGTGGATGACAGCTAATTTAGCAGGAAGTCTGACTTCCTCCAGGAGCCTGAACATGAGCTCTTTGTGTTTAATAGGAGAGCTTCGAGCACTGAGCATCCCTCTTTCCTTCCAAATTGCTGCATGGGCATGCAAGATGAAGAAAGCATACTTAGAGTCCATATATACATTAATCCTCTTTCCTTCCTTCCTCTAATTCCAAAGCTCTTGGCAGGGCAAAAAGTTCAGCTTTCTGGGCTAAGGTTCTGGGGGAAGAGTCCCACTTTCCCTAGTTTCTTCTAGACTCACTACAGCATATCCTGCTTTCTCTCTCCTTTTTCTACAAAACTACTTCCATCTATGTATGATTCTTCCTCTGGGTCAGATAAAGGTGTCTCTGATAGGTCCAGGTAAGAAGAGTATAACTCATCTATGATTTATATGCATTGGTGATCTAAAGGAGAAGATCTGGCCATAAGGTGGCTGGATTTAAAGTCGGACAGACCATCAACTTTATTTCTGGAGTGTCAGGGAGGAGGGCTTGGTATTGGGTGATCCTTCCTGCTGTCATCCATCTATCCCCTTTAGTTTCCAAGATTGCTTGCAACTAGTGAGGCATATACACTGGGGTGGCTAACCTAGGGTCAGCTTAGATGCCTCTTTATCCATAAGAGTGGTGGCTGCTACTGCCCGGAGGCAAGTGAGCCACTCTCTGGCCACCTCATCTAGTTGTTTTCAGTGGTACACCATGGGTTGTAATACAGGCCCCATCATTTGCCCTAATATCCAAAGAGTAGTTTCTGTCCTTTCACAAACATAAAGCCTGAAAGGCCTTTCCAGGTTCAGGAGGCCTAAAGCTGAAGCTATGGTGATAGACTCTTTTAAGGCATTGAAGGCCATCTTGCAGATCTCATTCCAGTCAAGTGACTCTTCCTCTTTCCTTCTTAACTTTTCATTTAGGGGTCAGGTCAGATTGCCATAATTAGGAATCCAGATCCTGCAAAACCCAGTCATTCCTAAAAATCCCCAAAGCTGTTTTTTTTTTGGGGGGGGGGGAGTAAGGGGAATTTACATGGATTTCCTCTGGGGGTCATACATTCTTTTTCCTTTCATAATAACAAATCCAAGGTATTTCACTTGGGTTAAGCTAATCTGAGCTTTCTTGGGCAATACTCGATGGCACTTTTCATACAGGAAATTTAGAGTTTTAATAGTATCCATTTGAGAGCTGGTAAAATCTGAACTAGCTTTGAGCAAGTTATTCACATACTGTATTAGATAACTGTTTGCTAAAGTTAATTCCCTTAGTTCTCTCCCCAAGGAAGTCCCAAATATATGAGGGCTGTCCCTGAACCCTTGTGGTAAGTAAAGTCCAGCAAACTCGTATGGTCTCCCTTGTTCCCAGGTCCCGCCACTCAAGGGCAAAGAGTTTTGGGGGTATCAGGATGGAGAGGAATGAAAAACAAAGCATCATTAGTGTTCAAGACTGAGAAGTACTTAGTATATCTTAGGACTTGAGATAGGACGGTATACAGGTTTGGGACTATGGGGTAGATGGGAACCACAGCTTCATTAACAGCTCTGAGATTCTGGATAAATTTATAAGATCCATCTGGTTTTTTAACAGGCAAGATTGGAGTATTGCAGGGAGACTCACAGGTGATTCAGTTCAGTTCAGTTCAGTTCAGTCGCTCAATCGTGTCTGACTCTGTGACCCCATGAATCACAGCACATCAGGCCTCCTTGTCCATCATTAACTCTCAGAGTTCACTCAAATTCATGTCCATCGACTCAGTGATGCCATCCAGCCATCTCATCCTCTGGCATCCCCTTCTCCTCCTGCCCCAAATCCCTCCCAGCATCAGGGTCTTTCCCAATGAGTCAACTCTTCGCATGAGGTGGCCAAAGTATTGGAGTTTCAGCTTTGGCATCAGTCCTCCCACTGAACACCAAGGACTAATCTCCTTTAGGATGAGCTGGTTGGATCTCCTTGCAGTCCAAGGGACTCTCAAGCATCTTCTCCAACACCACAGTTCAAAATCATCAATTCTTCAGTGCTCAGCTTTCTTCACAGTCCAGCTCTCACATCCATACATGACCACTGGAACAACCATAGCCTTGACTAGATGGACCTTAGTCAGCAAAGTAATGTCTCTGCTTTTGAATATGCTATCTAGGTTGCTCATAACTTTCCTTTCAAGGAGTAAGTGTCTTTTAATTTCATGGCTGGAATCACCATATGCAGTGATTTTGGAGCCCCCCAAAAAATAAAGTCTGACACTGCTTCCACTTTTTCCCCATCTATTACCCATGAAGTGAAGGGACTGGACTGGATGCCATGATCTTTGTTTTCTGAATGTTGAGTTTAAAACTCCACTATCTGTATTTGTTAACTAATGGCCTAAGACCCTTGAGAGCTTCTAGTTTTAATGGATATTGCCTTTTCCAGGGGTAGGTAGCATTTGGTTTCAGAAGAATCTTCACTGGTGGAACACTTATGGCTAGACCAGGGCTCAAGACATCCCACTCCTGAGGATTGACCTTATCTAAGAAAGGGATAGATTCTTCCTTTTCTATATCTGACTGCAAATACTCAGACACTAGGCAAAGGAAATTATTGACGTCTAGCTTTCCTCATCACCCTGGTCTGGAGGTGGCAAAGAACGTTTCTCCTCAGTAGGGGAGCAGGACAACCAGGGATGTATAAGAAGCGGTGGGCTCCTTGCCAATTGCCAATCTTACAATGGAGGAGCTTAGTAAAATTTAGTAAAATTTTGGCTTTGGGTTTTCCATCTACCCCCATCATCATTTTAGTCAGGGAGTCTAAAGGTCCTAATTGGAAAGGAAGAACAGAGAAGTCAGCCCCCGTGTCTAAAAGAAAGTTCACATTCTTACCTTGTTTGTAGAGCCACCCAGTGGTCAAGAGGAATGATCTGGATCTCACCATTAGCAGGGGTTTCTCGAGCTGCTGTGCACCATGAGTCCCAGTCGCCCAGGACTAACAGAGAGGGAGCAAGTGTAGGGATCTCCATACGCCTTCCATTAGGGTGATGTGGACACTCCCTTTTCCAGTGTGCATCCTCTCTGAAGTAGGCGCACTGGGTGCATCTCAGCTGTGATGGTCTTTTAAGATACTTTTTGCTTCCTTGCTCTCCCTGGGACTCTGGCATAGTGGCAGGATGAATCAAGGCCAGGATTTTAGCCTGTGGTTGGGCCAAAGCCTGGGTCTGCCTCTTTATTCTCCCATCTTTTTGGGCTTCCTTTTGCTCCCTTTTTGCTTCTTCCTCCCGGTCCCTATTCAAAAACATCCTATTTGCCTCCTCACCAGATCGGAGATTGGGGTCTTTGGTCCTTTTCCTAGGTTTTGTAATTTCTTCCTTATGCCTGGGTTATAAAGGAATGGGCCAACATGACTCTTTCTTCCATACTTTTTAGATCTGCCTGGGTGAAGTTTTTAAAGTCCTCTGTGAGTTTTCCCAAAAGAAGAGCTGGATTTTCATTCTCTCCCTGTGTAACCTCTTTTATCTTATTATAATTAATGACCTTTTGGACATCCAAGATCATTCCCTGTAGGCAAGAAGTGAAGTGTCTTAAGGATTCCTTTTCTGCCCTTGTATTTGGATCCCAATCTGGCTCTATAGAGGGGATTGTCTCTTCCACAGAGGCCAGATTGTCATCCATATGCTGTCTTTCATCAGCCACTTTTCTAGCCTCAGGTAGGATTCTAGCTTTTCCTTCATCATTACAACACCAGGTGAAGTTGACCATTATATCTCTCCAAGTGAGGGAGAAGTTAAGGCTAAGACTCTCAAATTCATCCCTAAATTTTTTGGGGTTCTTAGAATATGAACCCAATTGCTCCCTATATTTGGTAATGTCTTGCATAGAAAAAGGAACATGAACCAGCATAGTTATCCCCTCCCCATCTGGTACCCTTCTTATGGGGCAGATTTTGTCTAAGGATGACCTTTCCTTCTGTAGAGGACAAAGCTTACTTCCTGATCGTAACCCCATGGAGGAAGGAGCATATGGAGGAGGAGCGGAGGTGATTGTAAGTGACTTCCCTTCAGATCCCATGACTTCCGGGCCTAGCCTCATGACTTCCGGGTGTGTCTGAACTTCCTTTCCTTGTGACCCCTCTGCCAAAGTGGAGGGGTCAAGAGAAGGTCAAGAGGATCTTCTGTTTCAGATCTTGCCAGAAGAACTTTGAAAAAGCATTTATCAAAGTCTTCAAGCTTATATTTTCTTTTTTTTTTTTTTTTGGAATCCTGGTAGAGGGCCATAAAGGCCCAGACATAGGGAACCTCCTTGTATTTACCCTCACATTTACACTATAGACTGAGTGATCCTGACTGGGGTCATTTTTCTCCTCCTTCCAGGGAGTAAGCAAGCCAATATAAAGTACAGTATTTGATACTTTTTTTTTTCTTTTTTAACCCTTCCAGTTGGTATCTCTCCCAGTGGGCCAAAAGACAACCCAGCAGAGTGTCTAAAGGGAAGCTAGGCTTATTTTCCATTTTAGTGGTGGTGTAGTTTATATCTTGTTCCCAGCGGACCCATACTGGGGTAGATGCCCTTATACCTGACTTTAGAGAGATTGTAAGCTCTCTCTTGGTCCCAAATTGCTTGACTGTATATGTGCCAAAGGAAATGTTCAGTAGCAAGCACAATCAATGGGGCTGAAGGACTGGTCCTGAAAGGTGAATTAACACCTAAGCATATGTCTAGGGTGTTAATTTCTACCCAAGACAAGGTGTGAGTATATGAAACCCCGTCAATCACTTACATGTGGAAGCACTCAGCCAAATGCTCAATTAAATGGCTGAATTAATAGAAACAGGGCACCCAATGGAGGGCTTCTAATCTCCCCAAGAACAGAAAGCACAATTGATGGGGAGCAGAGTGTAGCCTCTCAGAAAATCTCTTACAATGACCCAGAACTTCCAGTCCAAGTATCGACAGACAGTGAATGGAAATACCTTGAGTCTTCAAAGAGAGAAAAAGAGGCCAGGTTGAGAGAGAAGGAGTGGGAAGAGACAAAAGGTCTAAGAGTCAGGGAGAGAAAGATAAAAAGGGGTGGCCTTACAGACATCCTCTGCCACCTGCAGATACCCAGGCATTACAGGACTTTCCCCTAGGCCTCCAGAGAAGGGAGGACTGGAATTCGGCCCTAGAAGAACCAAAATTCAAGTTCTCTGCCAAGAAGAGGTCTACAGAGATCAGTCTCCAATCCTCAACTCAGTCTCAGGCCCTTTGACCAGATTCCTGAATCAAGGACTGGGGGACAGGGAAAAATACAATTGGATAGGTTGAAAAGAGGGGTGAGAAAAAAGGGGTCAACCAAATCTCTTGTTCCTTATCCAGTAGGGGCACCCTGGCCAGAGACTAGGGAAAAATGTGTCCCAGTTGTGGCACCTGGGTCAGATCCATCAGCAGACAAGCTGGTCTTGGAGTACCCCAAACTGTCTGGATGTCAGCCTCAATAAAAATCGGGGGTCCCTTCGTGGTTGCCAGTTGTTGTCAGAAGGGGGCCTCCTCCAGGACCCCAAGAGCAGGCTCTTGTCTAACACTTGGAAAAGAATTGTTTGAAGAGACACGTGCTGACAAAGCAAAAGACTTTACTGGAAGTAGGCACCAGGGCAGAGAGCAGCAGGTTAAGGTAACCCAGGAGAACTGCTCTGCCATGTGACTCTCAGTCTCAGGTTTTATGGTGATGGGATAAGTTTCCAGGTTGTCTTTGGCCAATCATTCTGACTCAGAATTATTCCTGGTGGCACATGCATTGCTCAGCCAAGATGGATGATAGTGAGAGGGATTCTGGGAGGTGTATGGACACAAAGTGTCTCGTTTTGACCTTTCCCAAACTCTTCCAGTTGGTGGTGGCTTATGAGCTGTGTATTCCTTACCAGGACCTCATGCAAATGGTTTCTAGAGAGCCTGGCCAGGGTGGGCAGTTTCGCTCAGTGTGCTACCCCTAACATTTCTATTGATAGTAATGAGTTATGCTGTATAGAAATCCTGATTTATGACCATGAAATTCTTGATTTAAACTTACATGAAAAGATGCTCAACATCACTCATTATCAGAGAAATGCAAATCAAAACCACAATGAGGTACCATTTCACGCCAGTCGGAATGGCTGTGATCCAAAAGTATACAAGCAATTAATGCTGGAGAGGGTGTACATTGCAGGTGGGAATGCAAACTAGTACAGCCACTATGGAGAGCAGTGTGGAGATTCCTTAAAAAAACTGGAAATAGAACTGTCTTATGACCCAGCAATCCCATTGCTGGGCATACACACTGAGGAAACCAGAATCGAAAGAGACATGTGTACTCCAATGTTCCTTGCAGTACTGTTTATAATAGCCAGGACATGGAAACAACATAGATGTCCATCAACAGATGAATGAATAAGAAAGCTGTGGTACATATACACAATGGAGTATTACTCAACCATTAAATAGAATACATTTGTATCAGTTCTAATGAGGTGGATGAAACTTGAGCCGATTATACAGAGTGAAGTAAGCCAGAAAGAAAAACACCAATACAGTACACTAACGCATATATGTATGGACTTTAGAAATATGGTAATGATAACCCTGTATGCAAGACAGCAAAAGGGACACAGATGTAAAGAAGAGTCTTTTGGTCTCTGTGGGAGGGGGCGAGGGTGGGATGATTTGGGAGAATGGCTTTGAAACATGTATAATATTATACATGAAACGAGTTGCCAGTCCAGGTTTGATACATGATACTGGATGCTTGGAGCTGGTGCACTGAAAGGACCCAGAGGGATGGTATGGGGAGGGAGGAGGGAAGGGTTTCAAGATGGGGAATACGTGTATACCTGTGGTGGATTCATGTTGATGTATGGTAAAACCAGTACAATATTGTAATTAACCTCCAATTAAAATAAATTTATATTAAAAAAATAACCTTATAGTACCTGAATTTGATAAAAATGTGTTTAAAAACAAAATACATTGTCTTTTGCAGAAAGGTTAACATTATACTTCACATTAAAATTATATTACAACTCAGAAAATAGATTCATCTTATTTTCCTATATATTTAAAGTGCAGGTTAAGGAATAGTATAGCATTTAATATACAGAAAATGACTCCTGTTTAAATAAAAGAATTAAACATTTGCTTCACTTTTAATTTAAAAATGCCATTGATTTTCTTATGTGTGTGTATACATATATATATAGAAAGAGAGAGAAGCAGGGAGGATTATCATATTAGTGTATCATAAATTTTAATGAATAAGTTGGTATTTTTCATCTAAAATTATATAAACATTACAGATCTGCACGTCACTCACAGCTTCATGAAAATTCAGATAAAGAATTATCAGTATCCTTCATGGCAAATTGCAAGATTTCATTCTTTTATATCATGAGTGATATTTTATTATATACATATACTGCATCATCTTTTAGTCATTCATCCATTTTTAACACAACACTGTTTATTGTTTTTTTCACACATTTTACATCTGTTTTATGTATGCTTTAACTAATTAGGAATATAGATGATTTTTACTACTTTCTCCTTTTAATCCTTCCTGCTAGCCTTATACATGGTTGATTTACAACCTTTAGCACATCTTTGCCATTGAGATTTTCCCTTTTGTCATTTTCACATTTCTAGTCATGGCCTTTTCTGCTTAGAGAATTCCTTTTATCATTTCCACTAAAGCTGGTGTTGTCATGCTTGAGTCTTTTAGTTTTCACTTGTCTGTAAAAGAGTGTTTACTAATTCAAATCTGAATGAAAGCTTTGCTGGGTAGCATATTCTAGGTTGTATGTTTTCCCTTCCTTTCTTCACTTTAAATATAATGATACCACTCCCTTCTGTAGAACTTCTCCTGCAAAGTCAATCTATGGGTGTTCCTCTGTATGCTTTTCCCTTGCCACTTTTAATACTCTCTTTACATTTTTGCCATTTTTAACTACAGTGTGAACCTGTTTGGGTTGATTTGGTTTGAGAATGTGTTTTCTGGAACTAGGAGTCTGTTTCCTTTCCCAGTTTAGGAATTTTTTTCAGTTATTATAGCTTCAAATATGTTCTAAGACCCATAGAATGGCACTGATAGTACAGTAATTCCCCTATACATGAATGAGTTCTGTTCCAATTTAAGTCCAACAAAGTTAGCCTGCGTACCCAACTAATCCAATCAGATATATAGTACTATGCTATATAGTAGGCTTATAATACTTTTCACACAAGTAATACATTACAAAACATGAAAAACAAAACATTCTTACAGTACACTATCTTGTAGTACAATAGCTGGCATACAAGGCCTGGCATCAAGTGAACAGGTAAGAAGAGTTCTTACCTGGCTGGAGGGGAGAAAGGAGGTGGGAATGGTAAAGCTGAAGGATCATCATCTATAGGAGATGGAGGACAAGCTGAAATTTCATTCACGTCTGACCGTGATAGAATGCACATTCATATCTTTGAAAGTTTACAACTTGAAGATTCGTACATAGGAGACGGACTGCACACTTCACATTGTCTCAGAGTAGGTTTTGGATATGTGAGAATTTGCAAGTGTCCTTGAACAGCTGAGTCCCCATTTCCTGCTGTTCTCTAGTGCTCCCATACATGACCACAAGTGACCTTCAAAGCCAAGTATTCTAGGGGTGCATCCTTTTGGTCTATGACCCTTGGGCTGAGGAGCTCAAAGTAGGGACTGGCTCATTTGCTCCTCGATGAGAACTTCTGCAACTGTGAGTATTTTCCCGTTTCTGTGTCACCTACCTGAGGATGTGGATCTTGAATACCAGATCTCTGCTCCTCCTCCTTGTTTCATTGTAGTTCCTTTTTTAGTTCCGTACAGTCTTTTTGATTAGTCTTCATGTTGTCCACAGAGTTGCTCTATAAATCATTTGAATTTTAGAGTGTCCATGGGAGCAGGAGGTGAGCTTAGGATCTTCCCATTTTGCTAGTTTGGCCACATTTAATCTTAAATAATTTGCTATAAGCTATCTTTGGCCATCTAATATATAAATGATTAGAGAACCAAAAGAAGGCAGCTGGAGGGAAATCTACTTGCTTGTACCCAAATGGCTGCATCAAAGTCATGAGAAGTTGTATCTTTTTTCTGTAGCATCTGTCCAGTCAATGAGCACGCCCACTGGGCACAAGGGCCAAATATAAGAATAGTTAAGGCAGCCCAGCACTTCTAATGTAAGCATGGACCCCATGCAAGCATGGGCAGCTGTGTTCTGAGGATAATGCTGTGCTTCCTGCCCCACCTACTGTAAGCTTTACTATTCTCCAGTTTGGCATTTAAAGGTGCTTAAAGCCTTTATGATTCTCCCATTCAGTCAACATAGAAACTCATTTTCTTTTGTCTGATTTACTGTGGTATTTTTAGGAATGGTCTCCCTTATCTGTGTTGATGGATTTCAATTATACCTTAATTATTACTAAGATTATGTCTATGACTGTACTACTTTGAATGTGTCTGAGTTTGCCTTGAATGTGCCTAATCTTATATGATTATTACTAAGATTTAATGCTATTTTGAAAATGTATTATTCTTATTATACCTCACCATTTAAACTTATATAATTTTAAATTTTTGTATACCCCTTGTTCTCCCCACTCTGAGATTTAAACTCTGCCTCTTTGTTGCTCCCTATGACCTTCTCTCTCAGTCACATTGTCTTTCCCACCTCACCCCTTTTCCTTAGTTCTGTCTCTCTTTCCTCTTATTTTTCCTTAGGTAAGCCCTTGTAGAGTTAGCTAGTTTGTGAAATCTTTGCTGATCTTTCTAACAAAGTGTCATGTTCTTTAAAAAGTATGTATATTAATGCATATATATGGAATTTAGAAAGATGGTAACAATGACCCTATATGCGAGACAGCAAAAGAGACACAGATGTAAAGAACAGACTTTTAGACTCTGTGGGAGAAGGCGAGGGTGGGATGATTTGAGAGAATAGCATTGAAACATGTATATTATCATATGTGAAATCAATCGCCTGTCCAGGTTTGATGCATGAGACAGGGTGTTCAGGGCTGGTGCACTGGGATGACCCTGAGGGATGGAATGGGAAGGGAGGTGGGAAGGGGGCTCAGGATGGGGAACACATGTACACCCGTGGTGGATTCATGTATGTATGGCAAAAACCACTACACTATTGTGTATTGTAAAATAATTAGCCTCCAGTTAAGATATTTTTTTAAAATAAAGTATATGTCCATTATATGACCAAGTCACTACTTCTTAAGTATTTAACCAAGAAATCTGAAAGTGTATGTTCATACACAAACTCATATAAATTTTCATAATACCTGTTTTCTATCAGAAAGTAGAAATGCCTTAAATGTTTATTGGTATGTGAATGAATAAACAAACTGTGATATATCCATAACCGTGAGATATACTACTCAGCAATAAAAAGCAATAAAATCTTGATACAGACTATGACATGGGATGTGGATAATTCTCAGAATCATTATGCTGAAGGAAATATGTAAGACATTCTGTTTACATAAATCCTAGGATATAAAAACTAGTATAACAAAAAGAAGGTCAGTTGTCTGTGGGAATAGTGTGAGGAACACGGCAGGAGGCAGGGATTAAAAATGGAACAAGGACATATTTGAGCATGGGATATATGCTAATAAGCCTTGATAAAATTATATATACATGAAGCCATCATCATAATCAAGAGTATATACTTTAAACATAGATTATTATATCACTGAAACTATAAATAAATCTCTAGTTATAGTAGATTATATCACTGAAATTACAAAGAAATAAATCTCTAGTTATAGTAGATTCAAAACAAATTCTTAAAGAAATAGGATGAATTTTGCTTAACTGCATTGGTACTCTAGCACTGCTGCTGCTAAGTCACTTCAGTCGTGTCCGGCTCTGTATGACCCCATAGACAGCAGCCCACTAGGCTTCCCCGTCCCTGAGATTCTCCAGGCAAGAGTACTGGAGTGGGTTGCCATTGCCTTCTCTGACTGTAGCACTAGCTCACAGTAATCAAATGAAAAGAGTAAAGAAGAGCATTAGAACATAGAAAAAAGAAAAGTGGGAGATTACAGGACAAATGTGAGCTGTATGAGAAAGAAACATAGTTTTTGAAGTGGGTTTGAAATGAATTTTTATTAAAAATGTAAGAACCTAGTCTACATTTTCATATGACCTTCAGTGTTCTTTGAAAATCTTGCAGAGGAAAATTAAAAAGAGTTCTTTATAATATAATGACTTTCTTAATGAAAATGTGTTTGCCCGTGATTCAAATTCTTTATAGTTTTTTTTCTACTTCGTTGATTTTCTCCTTGCTAACTGCTATCAATTCATTTTGGTCTGCAGTTAAAACTTTATCAAATGGTAGTGGCATAGCCATTTAATTAATAAAAAAGTACCAACTTAAAAAATGAGTTACATTTTTACAAGTGTAAAGTATGAAATTACTTATGTCTGAAAATAATTTAATAGAAGTAGATTAGAAAGGAAGTCATGAATACATGCCAAATACCTGACTGTGTTGCCTATGGAACACTGCACTCCACAGAGGTGATTCATTATAAATACTATGTTATTTAATATATTCTTTAATATGTTAAATCTAATTTAAAATAAGATCTTCAAATCATAAAAAAGTCTTTAAGATTATTTCATGTTAATGTTAAAGTGAAATTTATATTTAATATAGAGAAATTTTGTAGAAAAACTGTTTGACCTTGGGCTCCACATCTTTGTGTTAAAACACTGGCTATGTTACTCTACCAAATTAGACTTGGGCAATTTACTTAATTCTTCTGTTGAACATATTTTATTGAAGTATAGAGAATTTACAATGTGGTGTTAGTTTCTGGTATACAGCAAAAGGATTCAGTTCATATATATTATTTTTCATTATGGTATACTATAGAATATTAAACATATTTCTATGTGCTATACAGATTAACCTTGTTTATTTTATATATATTAGTATCTGTTAATCTCAAATTCCTAATTTTCCCTCTTCTCCACCACCTTTCCCATTTGAAAACCATACGTTTGTTTTCTGTTTTTTTGTGTGAAACTTTTTGTTTCATAAGTTTATTTGTGTCATATTTTAGATCCCACATATATGTGATATCATATAATATTTGTATTTCTGACTTACTTCACTTAGTGTGTGAATCTCTAGGTACATCAATGGTGGTGCAAATGTCATTATTCCATTCTTTTTTAAGGTTTAAATAGTATTCCACTGTGTTTCAAATCCTCTTTGTCCATTCATCTGTTGATGGACATTTAGGTAGACATTTAGAGATTTTTTTTCCATGTCTTGGTGATTGTAAATAATGCTGCTGTGAACAATGGAGTGCATCTGTCTTTTCAAATTAAAGTTATCTCCAAATATATACCCAGGAGTGGGATTATTGGACAATATGACAACTCTATTTTTAGATTTTAAGTAATCTTCATAGCACTTTCCATAGTAGCTAATTTACATTGCCATCAGCAATGTAGGAGGGTTTCCTTTTCTCCACACTCTTTCCAGCATTTATTAGTCGTAGACTTCCTAATAATGTCCATTCTGGTGTGAGGTGGTGACTCATCGTAGCTTTGATTTGCATTACCCTAAGAATTAGTGCTTGAGCATCTTTTCATGGGCCTATTGGCCACCTTCTTCATAAAAATGTCTCCCCATTTTTGATTGAGCTATTTGTATATTTTGGAGATTCATTTCTTATCAATTGCATTGTTTGCAAACATTTTTTTCCCCATTTGTTACCTTTTTATATTTGTTTATGCTTTCCTTTGCTATGCAAAAGCTTTAAAGTTTAATTAGGTCCCATTTATTTACTTTTGGTTTTATTTCCATTGCCTTGGAAGACTGACCTAAGCAAACGCTGGTACTATATTTCAGAGAATGTTTTGTCTATATTACCTTTCAGGAGTTTTATGGTGCCACATCATATTTTTCAGTCTTTAAGTCATTTTGAGTTTACCGTTTTTCTAGATTCCACATATGTGTTATTATATGATATTCATTTTTCTCTTTCTGACTTATTTCCCTCTGTTTGACAGACTATGTCCATCTACATCTCTACAAATGACCCAATTTCATTCCTTTTTGTGGCTGAGTAAACAGCTCATGAAACTACCCAAAAGAAAAAAAAAATCAAAAAATGGACAGAAAAACTGTATCGACATTTCTCTAAAGAAGACATACAGATGGCCAAGAAGCATATGAAAATGATGCTCAATATTACTAATTATTAGACAAATGCAGATCAGAACTACAGTGTGTCACCTCACATGGTGAGAATGGCCATCATCAAAAAAAAAAAAAAATCCACAAGTAATAAATGCTAGAAAGGGCATGGAGTAAAAAGAGCCCTCCCATACTGTTGGTGGGAATGTAGATTGATATAGTCAGTATGGAGATTTCTTAAGCTAGAAATAGAACTACCAAATGACCCAGTGGTCCAAACACTGGGCATATATCCTGAGAAAAGTGTAATTCAAAGAGACACATACACCCCAGTGTTCATTGCAGCACTATTTACAATAGCCAGACATGGAGGCAACCTAAAGGTTCATCAGCGGATGAATGGATAGAAACTGTCTTTTAAGAACACATCTTTAAACCGCCACTTGATTTACTTTAGAAGTTTAAGTTATGAGTTAGCTGTAATTGTTTTAAAGTATCCTGTAATGCCCAATATGTTCATTTAACATTTTGGTATGTATTGAATTCCTCTTACCCTTTACCTGCCTACTCATTTCACTGATGCTCTCCATTCTGTCTGTAAAAAAAGAGTGACAGCCACAACTCACAGGATACTTAGTAGGCTGTACTTTAATATCTACTAACCTTACATATCTGCTTCCACCAAGTATCAAGTTATGTTTACTTCCAACTTATTTGTGCCACTTATACTTATGACTGAAGAATCTAACTAAAGTGTTCAAATATAACTGTAAAGAAGTAAAAGGTTTTACATTGAGACAAACGGTTTGGAAAAGCTACTTGAAAATACATACTCTTGCATTAGTATGAACACAACAGTTATAACTGGTAGAAAGGCTCCTTTAAAAAATTATTCCCCACTTACATTTTACTTCCATTAATGAACCAAATAAATGTTCTTATCTACCTTATCAAATAGTAAGTAAGTTTATTTTTAAATTCCCCTCAAGTTTTTTCGTTAGCCACCTACTTTAACACAGCTGTATTGAAACCCTTTTGCACTTGGTTTTCCAGACATGACCCTCCCCTGCTTCTTATTTTACATCACTGGCTTCTCCATACAGTCTCAGTGCTTGTACTATCAACCCTTTGCTGGGTCTGTCTCCATCTCTGACTCTCCTTCCAAGCCCAGATTTGTTATATCAAACACTGATCTGATATCTTTATTTGTATATATTAATATGCATCTTCAATTTGAAATGATCTCTTCTACTTGCTTACCTTCTGCTTTCAGCACCCTGTTATTTTTGAACTTCCTTAAACTATTTTTTTTCTTCATTTCACTAACTTTGTGGTAATTTGTTATAGCAGCAATAGAATATAAATTCACTAATGACAGTCAATACTGTTGTAACATTTTTTTTAAGTGTCAGAGTTATGACTATGCCTATATTTGAAAACTAATTGGTTTATATTATTTACAATATCTTAACATTTTAAATAGATACACATCAAGTGTTTATAGATTATTACCTTAGACCATATTTGTGCCCACCCAGTGAAAAGTGATGTGAAAGTGAAAGGTGCTCAGTAGTGTTCGAACCCTTGATCCCCAGGGACTCTGAAGTCCATGGAACTCTCCAGGCCAGAATACTGGAGTGGGTAGCTTTTCCATTACCCAGGGGATATCTCCAACCCAGGGATGGAATCCAGGTCTCCTGAGTTACAGGCAGATTCTTTACCAGCTGAGCCACCAGGGAAGCCCAAGAATAGTGGAGTGGACAGCCTATCTCTTCTCCAGCAGATCTTTACAACTCAGGAATCTAACCAAGGTCTCCTCCATTGCAGGTGGATTCCTTACCAACTGAGCTATGAAAGTGATGTCAGTTTAGTTTCTCAGTTTTATTAAGAGATACAATTTGAGTAGTAATGGTTAAATATAAAACCAATAATAATGGAGTCAAGATTATGATAAATGAACAAACAGTGGACATACAACATGACATGGTGGCTCACAGGAGGAAAATTCCACTTTCTGAGGAGAACGGGTGGAGGTGTTTTTTGTTTTTTGTTTTTGTTTTTTTTTAAGGAGGGAGCTTTTAGGGAAGTTATGACAGATGAGTGACATCTGAAAAGGAAGAAACATGTAGGCTGAATATTATAGGTAATGGGAATGGGAGAGAACTAGAAATGTAGACTGAGTGATAATAACATTCTCTTTTGATATTTATTCTAGAAATGAAGAAAGAAGCAACACCTGGGCATAAGCAGCTCATGAGGTGCAGTTCTCAGGCAATATGCTGTGATTTAATTGACTTTGGACAGTGGTCCACTGAGGTATGCTGGTAAACATGCAAGGCTGCCAAAAACAATTTCACAATTTTTTAAAATGACTGTCATATGATATTAAGATATACATGCATTGAAAATTTAGTTAAATCTTTACTGAATGAACTAGCAGAAGAATAACGTTGGTTACCAATGATGACTTATTTTTATATCTGCAGTCTTTTGAGTATTAAAATGAAAGAGAATAGTAATAATAATCAAACACAGTGTAACAAATGATCTTAAAATAATGTGCATTGGAAATATTAGAAAATCCAAATTTTCTTTTACAAATGAATATTTCTCTCTGTGTGTTTGCTGTTAGCCAAAGAGTGCTTTCTGTGGGAAATCAGAGGTAACATGTGACTTGTAACTGGAAGTTTAGAACACAAACATCTGTCCATTAATAACTCCTTTTGTTCACAGAACTAAAAAGCTATTCATCAAGACTATTGCCACATAGCCATAAGGTTTTACCTGTAAAACTTTTATCTAAGTTTCAAGAACTTTTTCTTCTCACATAACCTATACCAGCTTTCAGTTTTTATATTCAAGTAGCAGGCTGTGTTTTCATAGACTTTGTTACAAGAAATATAATTCTAGTATTTCTGCTTCACTAATTTTCTACCACTATAAACATGCAATGTCTATATATTTATTTTATGTGTCATTTAAATATTTTCATTATCTCCTTCTAGTAGTGAAGGTATATAATCTAGTTTTCAAGAGTGGTTTCTGAAGTAATACCAGCTCTTTAAAATATAGGGAGGATTCATCTGTAGAAGGAATAATAATCATAATGCCAGGTTTTAGTATGAGGGCTGCAAAATGTTTTAATTAAAAACATTAACTTCACATTTCTAATGCTTTAGTTTTGTTTCTCCTCCCATGTTTGAATATATGCAAATATGAAAGAATTAAACTTATTTAAATGCTCATTACTACTATGCAGAACTGAAGAAATATAACCTCTAGGTAGTCTTAGAGCATCACACTGTGCAGACACAATCCAGTAAGAATCATGCATTTCAAAGAGTAATTGGGTCTACACTGCATTTTCTCCAGGAGAGAATTCTCCATGATTATTAATTAAAGCATTATCTTGGAAAACGTATAGGTCTCTTGTGAAATCGCCAGTGGGGGGAAAAAAAGAGTGAAATGTTAAATGATTCAGAGACTTAATAGGCATGTATTTTCAGTGTCACATATAATTCAGAGTTTTGTGCAGCCCATTTTAGCAGCTACTGTCTCAAAATGTATTAAAGGATGCTATTTAACATGACTTATTTCTGAGAAGTGTAAGACTGACTGATACTTTATTGAAATCTTTTTATAACCCAGAAACTAAGACATAATTAACACAGAAACTGAGTTTAACAAATATGACAAATTCTGCTTGAATTGGATACTATCCCTTCTCCAGTGAATCTTTCCAACCGAGGTATCAAAGCAGGGTCTCCTACATTACAAGTGGATTATTTACCAGCTGAGCTACCAGGGAAGCCCAGAAGGGATACACTGAGTATTTAAAATGCCATTTATCTTAACACAAGGAAAATAATGATCAATAAGGAAGTTTTCTAACTGAATGTCTCAGATAAACTTATTTACAATAATTCCACAAATTCCACGGGGAATATACTGAATAAAATGTTGACAATACCATTAACGAATATGGTATATATATTTTTGTTATTTTAGCCTCAAAAATTAACTTAAGTGACTCTGGACTAAAAGATTCTCCTTACCTATCTCTATGATCTACATGATTAATGACTGAGGTTGGTGACCATTTTTCATCTAAGTAGACAGTGACAAAAAATGTGGTCCCCAGAAAATGTTTGAATTTCAGGGCTATTTAGAGACATAAATAGATTGGTTCTGAGGAAAGGACTAGTGGTTCATTTATTGCACATCATAATACTTAGAAAAAAATTTAGGGTAGTTATCGCAGTATCAATAGCAACTGTAAATTTCAAAAATCTGTAGTGGATATACCCAGTGGCTATATCCAAATGGGCATGGATCTATCAATTTTCAAATTTCACATAGGAATTTTATCACTATTATTATGAATTCTATTATTCCAAATTCAGAATTTCCATTCTAATCTTTTGTTTTAAAATACAATGCATTCTCAATTATACTCTTAATTTTTCTCTTTTTAGACATCTGGTCTCAAGCACAACTTATGCACACTCCTGCATAAGTTAAAAACATTAGTGACAGAAAATTAAGGGAAAATTATTTTCTTCAGTGGCAGAACACAAAGGTAGTAAACGTAATTTCCCAATTTCTCTAATCTCCTGTACTACTCAAAATAAACAAAACTTAAAGATACATAAAGACCATTAGATTTTTACCCATGCGACAGTTTTGCTCATTTCTTTCCAGAAACACACTGCTAATAGGATAAAGTTTCCAGTGAAACACACTTTTTTCCTGTACTATATATTTCCTTCCATATCCCCAAATTATAACAAGAGTAGCATTGGATTTAGCTCTCAAATGCATATTCTAGCTCTCAAATGCATATTCTAACACAGAACTATATCCCCAATAATAGTAAGCAATGTTTTGTATCTTCTAAGATGCAGTAAGTATAGAACCTATAATAAGTTGCATACATGATCATAAATTTAGTAATATCCTGAAAAAATATCTTATAGACTAATGATTTAAAAAGAACACAGTTGATAATATAAAACATGTTAGCACAGTGCACATGAACACTGAATTAGCCCCAAAATTCACTTAAATAAATACTACATTAACTAGAATGGAGATCATTATGCCATTTACACATGAAATGTTATTTTAAATATCAAATGTGCACTAAAAGATTAGAAATGAAAAAATACATTAGAGTCTGATTTAGTTTCTTCAATTAAATTTTGTTTAGGATTTATCTCTACAGTAATTTAATACTTTAATCTATAACTATTTTCATTTCTAAAAGATATACTTCATTGTATAACATATAACTAAATCACTAATGAAGACTTTCCATCTCAATCAATAGTAATATGGTAATAATGTAAACACAGTTTCTAAATGACTTAATTCTGTGATTGCAGTTAAACTTTGGGGAGATAAAATTGAATAAAACCTAAATCCCTGCCTTTGTAGAGTTTTGTGTGAGAGTCAAAATACACAATATATTCTATACTTTCTATTAGTTACAGCATCGGGATGGATGGTGGTATTCATCCCTGCTTGTTTCACAGTGACAGAATAGCAACATCTAGAAACTTGGGTTATATTGTAAGCAAGAAGACATAGTAAGAGCAAACAGAGCAGATGGAAACCATTAGTGCACCAACATTTAATTTCAAATGGATAGACTACATATTTTTAAGATTGGATGTGTGTGAATATTTCCTTTAATGCATGCAATTACATACCAGCTCAGTGGTATTACTAATGCTAATACATTTAGTGATGATAGTAACTACTGTCTATTGACAATATATGATCTTACTTTTCAAAGATTCAAATGTATTAACCCATTTATTGTTGCCTATAACTCCATAATTCAGGTACTTTTCTTAACTGCATTGTACAAATGAGCAAACTGAAGCTTCAAGAAGTTGAAAACTTACCCAAAGTTGCACAACACATCAGACACTACAGGAGTGATACTCTGACAGTCCAGCCCCAGATCCTGAGATCTAGAGGTCTTTGTTATACCATCTTACATGTGTACGTATAAATATGTTATATATGCACAGATATGTATAGACTTTAACTTTCTTGTGTACTTACCATTATTAATCATGGTATACATTCATTCGTTCTGGAAATACTGTTTTTATACATGTCATGCACTATTATAGATACTGAGAATAAAATGATAGATAAGATTGCTAGCAAAAAAACTTATTCTGCCAGTTATAAAATGGTAAGAAAGACTTTATGCAAGAGATCAGGCTCAACTCCAAATATAGCAAAGGCAGCTGGAGATTTATAGACAACTATAGTGAGAAAGTTACTGAATGAAAAATTACTAAGAGGAGATAGCAGCAGTGGGGGACATCTACAAAACCAACTTAGAATTCTTGGTGAAAGTGGGTTAGGGTGATCAGGTAGTGAGATGGGGAGTAGCTAAACTGAGCAGTATTCTTACCACAACTGCGGGCGGCAGGGGAAAGCAAGTTCCAGGGATGAGGCTGAGACAACAAGAGGGTACAAGAAAGCGTCAACTTTAGATTCATTAAAATCTCTTTTCCGATATAAATACTGTACTTCAAATTATTCTATCCTATAGGATTCATTCAATGTTCTTCCAACAACCAAAATAAAAAACAGTAAAGATGCCTAAAGCCAACTTTCAATGTTGAGTAAGAAATAAAATGGAAGGAACATTGTTATTCAAACACCAGCTTTTGGAAATGAGAAGAATACCTTCCTTTTTACTTCAAGGGATCTCTGACTGTTGAATATATTTAAAATGATATACTGAAAATTAAAATAAATTTAAAGATGATGTGAAAATATAACCATGGAATTGATTAAATGCAGAGGACAAATGTGTATATACCAAGGTGTATACATATACACAAAGAATAATATATAAATTGTAACAAGTTCAGAATATTATAAACTTGAGTTTGTTTTTCAAATGATATTGGATTATTCATGAAACCTGAAAATTTCGTATTTGACTTAGAAATTATATAATTGATTTACTATATACTTTCACAGCCTCTACCTTCTTACAATAGTCAGCATGAATTATGTGTCAAATGATGACAATTTATAAATAAATGCACCTATACTATATAAAGATTTCCCTGGTGGCTTAGATGGTAAAGTGTCTGCCTGCATTGCGGGAGACTCAGGTTCAAATCCCTGGGTCAGGAAGATCTCCTGGAAAAAGAAATGACAACTCGCTCTAGTACTCTTGCCTGCAAAATCCCATGGATGGAGGAGCCTGGTGGGCTACAGTTCACGGGGTCACAAAGACTCGGACATGACTGAGCGACTTCACTTCACACTATATAAACTAATCATTTAAGAGATAACTGATTTTATTTTTCTCAGCATGTAAGTCATACTTCAATTTTAGGTGTATCTATTGGTAAACTACTCCAGTATTTTTCCGTGAAGAACTCCATGGACAGAGGAGTCTGGTGGGCTAGAGTCCATGGAGTTGCACAGAGTTGGACACGACTTAGTGACAGAACAACAACACGGGATATGAATCCAGTTTAGTTCCAACTTTTAAATTAAAAAGTGTAATATGGGCAACCAGATTTGAAATAATTAGTTTTACAATTAATGACAGGAAATAATGCAACATTTTTTTTAATGGCAGAGTTTTGCAGGAGAAAGTATAAATAAAGCCTGGAAAAAGTATTTCTAACTTCTGCTGATGTTATATTTAACATGTTCTATAATTTAGCACCAATTATCAATTATATAGGTTAATCTTGATATTACTTACCTACATATTTATTAAATGACAACATCAGTTCAGAACAGTTTAGTCACTCAGTCGTGTCCAACTCTTTGCGACCCCATGGACTACAGTACAGCAGGCCTCCTTGTCCATCACCAACACCCCGAGTTACCCAAACTCATGTCTATTGAATCAGTGATGCCATCCAACCATCTCATCCTCTGTCGTCCCTTTCTCCTTCTGCCTTCATTTTTTCCCAGTGTCTGGGTCTTTTCAAATGAGTCAGCTCTTCGCATCAGGTGGCCAAAGTATTGGAGTTTCAGTTTCAACGTCAGCCCTTCCAATGAATATTCAGGACTGATTTCCTTTGGGATGGACTGGTTGGATCTTCTTGCAGGCCAAGGGACTCTCAAGAGTCTTCTCCAACACCACACTTCAAAAGTATCAATTCTTCGAAGCTCAGCTTTCTTTATAGTCCAACTCTTGCATCCATCCATGACTACTGGAAAAACCATAGTGTTGACTAGATGGACCTTTGGCAAAGTAATGTCTCTGCTTTTTAATATGCTATCTAGTTTGGTCATAACCTTCTTTCCAAGGAGTAAGCGTCTTTTAATTTCATGGCTGCAGTCACCATCTGCAGTCATTTTGAAGCTCCCCAAAATAAAGTCAGCCACTGTTTCCCCATCTATTTTCCATGAAGTGATGAGACTGGATGCCATGATCTTTGTTTTCTGAATATTGACCTTTAAGCCAACTTTTTCACTCTCCTCATTCACTTTCAGCAAGAGGCTCTTTAGTTCCTCTTCACTTTCTGCCATAAAGGTGGTATCATCTGCATATCTGAGGTTATTGATATTTCTTCTGGCAATCTTGATTCTAGCTTGTGCTTCATCTAGCCCAGCATTTCTCATGATATATTCTGCATATAAGTTAAATAAGCAAGGTGGCAATACACATCCTTGTATGTAAATAAAAATTTATTTTCTCTCTGAAAACTCATGCATTAAAATTCTTTGAATTTGGAGCTATTTTGTTGAATTGCCATATACTTTTTGGTATACCTTTAGAAGATTAATCTTTAGAAGTAAAGAGTAATGATTGCAGATGATTATTGAAATATGGCATCGCATTCTATTCTGGATAATAATGTAAAAATTAATATCTTGATCTTGCTGAATTTTCTTAATCTTCACATCAGTATACGTCTTTGAAAAGTATTTCTCAAAGGTAGTTTAAAATCAAACAGAAGTAATTTAGATATTATATTAGTTGCTAGGACTATTATAACCAAAGCCTATTGGTTAAACTACAGAAACTTAAGATCTGGAGTCTAGAAGTCCAATATTAATGTTCTGGCTAATTATAGTTTGGTGAGAATACTTCTTGATTTGTAGCCACCTTTTTTCTATGTCTTCATATGTCTTTTTCTTCGTTCATGTGCACAGAGTGAGTGAGTGTATGCAAAACTTTGATATCTCTACTTCTAAAGATATTATTCCTGTCACATCAGGCCTCTCCCCCTTATCTTCTCTTTTACACTTATTTCCTTAGAGGCTCCACCTCCACATATAACCACATCAGACATTAGAGCTTCAATATACGGAAATAAGAATTTTAGAGGGACAAAGTCAGTAAGTAACAATATATATTATCTTGTCATGTTGCTGTCAAGCAAACCTACAGTGGATAATAGTGACATATTTAACATTTAAATACTGACATATGTGGTACTATAGTGGCTTAAACTCTATACATCATCCCTCAATATCTAAATTTGAGACTAGTAAAAATAAGTTTATATATGACTTATGACTTCAACATTACTAGAAGACAGACTACCCAATACTTAACTGTTTAGGGAGAAATGACCCTAAATTCCATCTGAGCTCTTGCTCTTACTATACAGTGGGTAGAGAAGGGGAGCCTTAACAAGCTCAGTTGTTGTTGTTGTTGTTGTTGTTGTTTTTTAAAGAGAGTGTTGGGGTTAAAGAATAAATTCAAAAGGACAGGCAAACCTACCTCCAGAAAAAACAACGTTCAGGACTAAATATCAAATGAAGATACTGTGACTTGGTAGTACAGGAAAAACACTTGAAAGTGCACTGGAATGAAGGTGGCAGCCTGATAGAAACATTGTTCTGGGGATAAACACACAGATAGAAAAGGAATGTCAATAAAGGATAAAGGAATGTACGCATCCTGCAGAAATACAAAGGAAACAGAAACACACAGGCCAAGCCACTCTCTGACCACCACCTACCACTAACTTTATTTAATAAAGCAATTGTTCATCATTACACAGATGCAAAAGGCACTCAAATATTAAAGACTGTTCCCCAAAGGCACAGGAATAGGAAAAAATACTACACACTAACTTAAGAGAATAGAACTGCATATCATAACAGTTCAAGAAATGCATATCATAACATTTCAGTTGATGAAAACCAAACAACAGATTTTAAACCTAAGTACAAAAAGGAACAAACCAGAGTGGATCTAGTTTTGATCAAACTCAGAGAAAAAGACTGAAGGAAAAACCCATCTTACAAAAAAAAAAAAAAAAATTAAAAGAACAGACTTAATGATATACCTGAGAAAATTAAAGAAAATGAGAAAACTGATAATATGGTACCCAAAGTGTCCACAAAGGCATATAATATAGGGAGTTAATATTCACTCAATTTCATTTTCAATAGACAGCATGTACAGTATTAAAATTCTCTTTTCCTTGTGCTGTGTTTATCTGAATTAATTTGATAAAATGTATTTTTATGTGTATCATATCCAATAATAAAAGCCCGGGATTTTAATGTCTTCTTTAATTTTTCTAAGTATTATTTTTTATCTTATAAAGTATCAATTGACATGACACTAGGGGAACATATTAATAGTCATTACCACATACTGAGAAGCTATTAGTTTATATTACTTAAAATATGTATATAAAACATCACTATATGTTTTATAAGTCTATTCAAAGCTATGTATCAAATATTAGATTTGTATATGTATAGATATACTGCATATGATATAAAGAGAGATTATATGACCACATGCTATTCTTCAGCTATGTAGTGGCCACACATACAAAATAACATTTGTAATACAAGTCAATTTGTTCCTTCTTTTAAGTACATATATGATGAAAGGGAAGGATTTCCATATATATGCATTGTGACTAAAACAAATAATTAAAGTTAATATTAAATAAATAAAACTTGAATGGACTCCTGTACTGACCACTGATGATAGTTTCATTAAATATGAAGTGAGCTAATCTGTCTACATTCAAGATAACAGAAAAAATTATGCTAAAATTCTATAATCATAAACTTATATTCTGAGAACTCCTTGAAAGTGATCCAAATCCTTAGTCAATAGTATTTTTTTTTTTAATTCAAAGACAGATGCACCCCCCCCCCCAGTTCACAGTAACACTATTTTCAATAGCCAGGACATGGAAGCAATCTAAATGTGCATTATCAGATGCATGGTTAAAGAAGATATGTATATACATAACCAAATACTAGTCAGCCATAAGAAAGAATGAAATTTTGCCATCTGCAACAATATGGATGGACTTACAGATTATCATGCTAAGTGAAGTCAGACAGAAAGACAAATACTATATGATATCACTTATATGTAGAATCTAAAGTAGGATACAAACAAATTTATTTACAAGCCATAAACAGACTCACTTTAAAAAAAAAAACTTACAGTTACTAAAGGGGAAAAGTGGGAGGGTAGGATAAATTAAGAGTTTGGGATTAACAGATACACACTGCTATATATGAAACAGATAAGGAACAAGGGCCTACAAGGTAGCACAGGCAACACCCCTCAGTATTCTATAAAAACCTACATGGGAAAAAAATGGAGATATGTATAACCAATTCCCTTTTTTGTACCTCTTAAACAACACTGTAATAAAACATGGTAAATCAATTGTATTCCAACATAAAATTTAAATTAAAAAAATGTTATTACCCACACCTGGAAGTTCTTTTTTCCTCTCTGAAACAAAGTACATTTTCTTTTCATCTTCAAATTGTAAGACTATATCTCCTTTTTTTTTATTGGTGAGATAATTATAATTGCTTGTATGCTTGGGGTTAAGCTTTTTTCTTCTCAATTCTGAAATTCTGTTACTTTACCTCCTCACCCTGGTTTTTACCTGTTTAAAGCATCTCATACCTCAAATCCTTATCTGACACAGAGAAGTAGAAAAGGTGCAGAAGTATGGTGGGATGATAAGTTGTGTAAAGTTACAGAGAGAGTGGGTACACACAGAATTTCTTTGGCAAGAGGGGGAAAAAAGGTTGTGAGCTGTGACTATTCAGAGGTGAGGTGCTTATTCAATCATACATATAAGACAATTTAAGCCTTATAAGCGTGGCGATATTTAACAACTGTTTTTCTTACATCAAGTAATCTGACATTAAGAAAGTCTAACAGTGGATTGCCCTGGTTGTTCAGTGGTTAGGACTTGGTGCTTTCTCAGCCACAGCTCAGGCTCAACCCTTGGTCTGAGAACTAAGATTCTACTAGCCAAAGGACATGACCAAAAAAAAAAAAAAACTAGCTACCTAAATTGTGCATGCTATCTAGGAGAGAAATTTTGCCATACATTCCCCCCTCCCCCCTCAAAGGCTTTCAGAAGTATAATTAACTGATAAATTACTTATTTTACTGGAAAGCCACAAACTCTATAGAAAAAATAATATCCAGAGCAGGGAAATAAGGTTAAGACCTTGCCTAGGGTGTTCATACAGAACAAAGGTAACAGCAAGTCTAGAACCAGGTGAGTAAATGAAGGAGAGGATCCAGAGCAGGTCAGAGAGTTTGCTTAAACTGAAAATATGAAGCCTACAGGCCATGGTATGGACTTTGGCTTTTAGTCTTAGTGTAAAGGAGACTCATGGCAAAGTTTAAGCAGAGGGATAACAAACTCAAATTGGTATTTTCAAACAGTCACCCTATTCTTTTGAGGAAAAACCTGTGAGAGATCAGGTGTAGCAGCAGAAATATCTGTTAGGAAGCTGTAACAGTAACCCTAATTAGAGCAGGCTTGGGGTAATAACAGAAGAGGTAGTATACAGGGATTAGATAATTAAAATAGTTTGAAGTTGGGTAAAGGGATTTCTGATGGATGAGTGGCATGAAAAAGAGTGTCAAAAATGGCTAGAGGTGCCTGTGACACTGGGAAATTGTGGATCCAGACTGAAATGAGTAAGATGGCATGTGGGTTATGTTGTGGGGAGAAACCACAGATTTAATGATGAAATGATAAATTTGAAGGCTTGTTTCACATCCTAGAAGAGATGTCAGGCACTCAGCCTGATATGAGTATGTAGTTCCAGAGACAACAGTGTAATAGATCCTTTCTTTTTTTTTTTTTAATAAACAAATAGAACAAAAGTCTTATGTTGGTTTCAGTTTTCATCAGAGTATCTTCAAATATGTACTCTAGTCATTTAAATTTATTTTTGAAAGAATTATTTATTCCTAACCTTTTTTCTGTAATTTTTCTATTGAGTTGTCTTAAATTCTATGACTTTTCAATGCTCAAAGTCTATCTATTAACTCTTTATTGACATATATATATATATATATATATATATATATAAATGTGTCTTTGTTACTGATTATTGACTTGAGATCTTTCACTGTTCACTTACATAGCAAATAACTGGTTGCAGGTGTTAGTTTCTGGAAAAATACCCAAGTCAATAATGTGTTCAAAGACAAACCTTCCAGACTGATATTTTTAGTAGACCACATCAAGGGATGCATGGAAGAAAAGACATAGGAGTTTCTGAAGAAATTACATCTTTCTAGTATCTGTTAAAATATAAAGTATATACCAGACTCAGAAATATTGTTCAGCTATACAGATAAGTTAGGTTTACACGATGAACATGAATTCTAGAGATGAACTGCCCAGATTTACAATCCAGCTCTGTTAAGTGCGTGAAAGTGAAAGTTGCTCAGTCCTGTCCAACTCTTTGAGACCCCATGGACTATTTATGTAGTCCATGGAATTTTCCAGGCCAGAGTTCGGAGTGGGTAGCCTTCCCCTTCTTCAGGGGATCTCCCCAACCCAGGTATCAAACCTAGGTCTCGTGCACTGGAGGTGATTTCTTTACCAGCTAAGGAATAAGGGAAGCCTAAGAATACTGGAGTGGGTAGCCCATCCCTTCTCCAGGGGATCTTCTCAACCCAGGAATCAAACTGGTGTCTCCTGCATTGCAGGGGGATACTTTACCAACTGAGCCATCAGGGAAATTAAGTGCATGGTGTTAGGCAAATTTCCTTTTCCTTTCTTTCTTGCCTCAATTTTATCATTTGTTTGGATTGCTTTTTTAAAAATGTATTTGCTTGATACATAGGAGGGAGGGAGTGGAATGAGACTGCTTTCAGTTTGAGTGGATATGACAGGTTATCTTTGAACAACTCTGGGACTAAAAACACCAATCTTACACACAGTCAAAAATCTGTGCATAACTATACACTCAATCCCTAGTATCCACATCTGCAGATTCAACCAACCATTGATCACGTAGAGAGGGAGTACATATTTACTGAAAAAATTCAACATACAAAGTGGACCCACATAATTCAATCCCATGTGGTTTAAGCTCAGGTGTACTACATTATTTCCTCCACCTACCTTTGTATTTCATTTTGCTTTGCAGTGATAATGTTATTCTTTTAGAATTAAATAAATTGTTATTCTTTTAGAATTAAAGAAGTTGTAACACTTTTAGTTTTGTGTGTCATAAATAATGTATAGTGTTATATTCTTTTTATGTTTTTATTGTATTTATAAAATACATATTTATTCAAATAATTTAAAATTTGCTGTATACGTGAATTTAGTTCAGTTTAGTCACTCAGTCATGTCCGACTCTTTGCAACTCCATGAATCACAGCACACCAGGCCTCCCTGCCTCCCTGTCCGTCACCAACTCCCAGAGTTCATCCAAACTCATGCGCATTGAGTCAGTGATGCCATCCAGCCATCTCATCCTCTGTCATCCCATTCTCTTCCTGCCCCCAATCCCTCCCAGCAGCAGAGTCTTTTCCAATGAGTCAGTTCTTTGCATGAGGTGGCCAGAGTATTGGAGTTTCAGCCTCAGCATCAGTTCTTCCAATGAACACACAGGACTGGTCTCCTTTAGGATGGACTGGTTGGATCTCCTTGCAGTCCAAGGGACTCTCAAGAGTCTTTCCAACACCACAGTTCAAAAGTATCAATTCTTCAGTGCTCAGCTTTCTTCACAGTCCAACTCTCACATCCACCCATGACCCCTGGAAACATGGTCTAGTCATTCATACATGACTAGATGGACCTTTATTGGCAAAGTAATGTCTCTGCTTTTGAATATACTATCTAGGTTGGTCATAACTTTCCTTCCAAGGAGTAAGCGTCTTTTAATTTCATAGCTGCAGTCACCATCTGCAGTGATTTTGGAGCCAAAAAAATAAAGTTTGACACTGTTTCTACTGTTTTTCCATCTATTTCCCATGAAGTGACTGGACTAGATGATCTTCATTTTCTGAATGTTGAGCTTTAAGTCAACTTTTTCACTCTCCTCTTTCACTTTCATCAAGAGACTTTTTAGTTCTTCTTCACTTTCTGCCATAAGGGTGGTGTCATCTGCACATCTGAGGTTATTGATATTTCTCCCGGCAATCTTGAGTCCAGCTTGTGTTTCTTCCAGTCCAGTGTTTCTCATGATGTACTCTACATATAAATTAAATAAGCAGAGTGATGATATACAGCCTTGACGTACTCCTTTTCCTATACATATTTATTCAAATAATTTAAAATTTGATGTATACCTGAATTATTCCCTTGGTTTATTGACGTACTCCCTTGAAAATGTTTGTTATAACCTCTCAGGGTCAGATAGACTGTTTGGATTATTCATTCAACATTTTTTCTGAGGATGCAGAGTATAATCAGTGCCTTCTGGTGTCATAGCTAGGTAAACTGCTAAGATGTGGATTCCTAATTCTACTAGTAAAAAATATGTGCTGGCTTAATGTCTTGGTCAGAAGTGGGCATGAGCATGCCAAAGTCATTGGCTACCAGCAATCTTTACTGACCTAGGCCTCAATTTCTAGCAGTGAGGGTCTTTAATGTGGGATTTTAATGCCTCAATTTGATTTTTAAAAATTAAAGTGTTCGCTTTTCAACAATGACATTTTCCTTATACAAAATAAGCCTTTGGGAACATCATTCAGGCTAGCCTAAATTAGATTATATGTTTCCAACAAATAATGGTATCACTTGTCTTTCTATATCTGCTTCAGTTTGACGCTTACATTTACCAACTTCACCTAAAGCCAGTTGAAAACTTTCTTTCCCTGTGTGAGACATAGACTAACCTTCTGTCTATGGAAATTAACATTTTACTGAAGTATTATTTTATTTAGATTTTTGGAGAAATGTCTCAGTCTTTCATCACCTTATTAGATTTCTAGTCATTTCAGGAAGATTTATTCAATCATATAAAAAGTATTATATGCTAAAAAATACTGTTATCAGTATATTTTGCAAGACGAAAAATATGACACCTGTTATCCTCAGGTAATGTAATTCACAAAAGTAATGCATTAATTCCTTAGCTTCTGGCATCCATAGAGCAAATAACCGGAATCGATGTCCCCTCTAGGCTAAAAATTTTGTGAAATTTATAAAGGTTTAAATCATTTAAAGATAAAACCTTTTATATAAGTAGAAGGAATAGATATGTTTGCAGTCCTTCAGCAGACAAGTAAATTTGGTTTATGACATTTTAAAAGACCCAAGACACTCTACAACCATTAACTTTTTTCTCAACAATTATTTCTATTAAATTAGAATATTCTAACTTATAATTGTATGCCATAAGAATGCTGGAAAGTGTCTAAAAAATCATAAATTATTATGTCTGTAAACTGACTATGAATACAGAAATTACGGAGCAGTTTCTTATTGAAGATTACTTTCAGCATCTTAGAAGTGAAATTAACAAGTCTATTACTCTTGAGTTGAAACTGCATTTTTCATTCCTAGAGTCAGTGGCAAATGGATTCTCCTCATATTTTTTTAATTGAACTCTGTAATTTATTTCTTCATACATATTGAAACATTTGAAAAGTTGATTAAAACAACCATACCCATGACTATATCTTTCCGATGGAATAAAACAAATCATCAAATATTGGAAGCCATATTTTGAATTCTTAGTGTCGAGCTATTTACACAATTATGCTTTAAGAAATTATGATACTCTTAATTATACCTTCTAAAAACATTCTTTAGTCCCCAAATTTTAAGTTTAGGATATTCAAACCCTGTTTATATCTCTGAAAAATGATACCTAAGTAAGTGCACATTATCGTAGAAATGTACTTGTGTTATCATTTCAACAAAACATGTTGTACACTATGTATTATTTCTCTGGCTTTTGGCATTTCTCATCTCTCATCTACATGCATGGTAAAATATATTGTTAAAAGATGGTATCACCATCTTTACACTCACAATTTTCATTCAATACTGAATCAAGATCAGAAGGTTAAATCCTGACTAACAATTGTTTTCTCAATAAAAGTATCTCATTCATCTGCTGATGCATGCTTTGTTCAACACCAACAGTGTATCTGATGCTCTGGTAACGTTAGTATTATGGTATGCCAAGCAGTTTTTCAGTTCAGTTCAGTTCAGTTCAGTCGCTCAGTCATGTCCAACTCTTTGCGACCCCACGAATTGCAGTACACCAGGCCTCCCTGTCCATCACTATCTCTCGGAGTTCACTCAGACTCACGTTCATCGAGTCAGTGATGCCATCCAGCCATCTCATCCTCGGTCGTCCCCTTCTCCTCCTGCCCCCAATTCCTCCCAGAATCAGAGTCTTTTCCAATGAGTCAACACTTCGCATGAGGTGGCCAAAGTACTGGAGTTTCAGCTTTAGCATCATTTCTTCCAAAGAAATCCCAGGGCTGATCTCCTTCAGAATGAACTGGTTGGATCTCCTTGCAGTCCAAGGGACTCTCAAGAGTCTTCTCCAACACCACAGTTCAAAAGCATCAGTTCTTCGGTGCTCAGACTTCTTCACAGTCCAAGCAGTTTTTAATAAGATGAAATTGATTTTATGGAGCATCTGCAGCAAAAGATGGAGAAGCTCTATACAGTCAACAACAAAAAAGACCAGGAGCTGACTGTGGCTCAGATCATAAACTCCTTATTACCAAATTCAGACTTAAATGGAAGAAAACAGGGAAAAATGCTAGACCATTCAGGTATGACCTAAATCAAATCCCTTATGATTATACAGTGAAAGTGAGAAATAGATTTAAAGGCCTAGATCAGATAGATAGAGTGCCTGATGAACTATGGAATGAGGTTCATGATACTGTACAGGAGACAAGGATCAAGACCATCCCCGTGGAAAAGAAATGCAAAAAAGCAAAATGGCTGTCAGAGGAAACCTTACAAATAGCTGTGAAAAGAAGAGAAGCAAAAATCCAAAAAGAAAAGGAAAGATATAAGCATCTGAATGCAGAGTTCCAAAGAATAGCAAGAAGAGATAAGAAAGCCTTCTTCAATGCAAAGAAATAGAGGAAAACAACAGAATGGGAAAAACTAGAGATCTCTTCAAGAAAATTAGAGATATCAAGGGAACATTTCATGCAAAGATGGGCTTGATAAAGGACAGCAATGGTATGGACCTAACAGAAGCAGAAGATATTAAGAAGAGATGGCAGGAATACACAGAAGAACTGTACAAAAAGACCTTCATGACCTGGATAATCACGATGGTGTGATCACTCATCTAGAACCAGACATCTTGGAATGTGAAGTCAAGTGGACCTTAGAAAGCATCACTATGAACAAAGCTAATGGAGTTGATAGAATTCCAGTAAAGCTATTTCAAATCCTGAAAGATGATGCTGTGAAAGTGCTGCACTCAATATGCCAGCAAATTTGGAAAACTCAGCAGTGGACACAGGAATGGAAAAGTTCAGTTTACATTCCAATTCCAAAGAAAGGCAATGCCAAAGACTGCTCAAGCTACCGCACAATTGCATTCATCTCAAACAATAGTAAAGTAATGCTCAAAATTCTTCAAGCTAGGCTTCAGCAATACATGAACTGTGAACTTCCTGATGTTCAAGCTGGTTTTAGAAAAGGCAGAGGAACCAGAGATCAAATTGCCAACATC
>SJYG01000704.1:273684-287575 GCA_006410535.1 Litocranius walleri
GAAAAACATGGGAATACTAGAACACCTAACCTGCCTCTTGAGAAATCTGTATGCAGGCCAGGAAGCAACAGTTAGAACTGGACATGGAACAACAGACTGGTTCCAAATAGGAAAAGGAGTATGTCAAGGCCGTATATTGTCACCCTGCTTATTTAACTTCTATGCAGAGTACATCATGAGAAATGCTGGACTGGAAGAAACACAAGCTGGAATCAAGATTGCCGGGAGAAATATCAATAACCTCAGATATGCAGCTGTCACCACCGTTATGGCAGAAAGTGAAGAGGAACTAAAAAGCCTCTTGATGAAAGTGAAAGAGGAGAGTGAAAAAGTTGACTTAAAACTCAACATTCAGAAAACGAAGATCCTGGCATCTGGTCTCATCACTCCATGGGAAATAGATGGGAAAACAGTGGAAACAGTGACAGACAATTTTTTTTGGCTTCAAAATCACTGTAGATGGTGACTGCAGCCATGAAATTAAAAGCCACTGACTCCTTGGAAGAAAAGTTATGACCAATCTAGATAGTATATTCAAAAGCAGAGACATTACTTTGCCAACTAAGGTCCGTCTAGTCAAGGCTATGGTTTTTCCTGTGGTCATGTACGGATGTGAGAGTTGGACTGTGAAGGCTGAGCGCCAAAGAACTGATGCTTTTGAAGTGTGGTGTTGGAGAAGACTCTTGAGAGTCCCTTGGACTGTAAGGAGATCCAACCAGTCCATTCTGAAGGAGATCAGCCTGGGATTTCTTTGGAAGGAATGATGCTAAAGCTGAAACTCCAGTACTTTGGCCACCTCATGCAAAGAGTTGACTCATTGGAAAAGACTCTGATGCTGGGAGGAATTGGGGGCAGGAGGAGAAGGGAACGACGGAGAATGAGATGGCTGGATGGCATCATGGACTCAATGGACTCAAGTCTGAGTGAACTCTGGGAGTTGGTGATGGACAGGGAGGCCTGGCACGCTGTGATTCATGGAGTCTCAAGGAGTTGGACACGACTGAGCGACTGAACTGACTGAACTGACGTTTTCAGAAATAAAGAGAAACATAGCACAACAATGTGTTAATAGCTACCTCTGACTTAAGAGAGAGCATTATTTCATGTTAAATGCAAAAATCATGGCAATTAAAATATATATTCCTCTATCATCAATGCATTCAAATATATTTAGCAAATATTGACAGTCTGTAAAGAGAAATAAGTATTAGGGGTTTCCCTGGTGGTTTAAATGGTAGAGAATCTACCTACAGTGCAGGAGCCTGGGTTCGATCCCTGGATTGTGAAGATCCCCTGGAGGAAGGCATGGCAGTCCACCCCAGTATTCTTGCCTGGAGCATCCCATAGACAGAGGAGCCTGGTGGGCTCTAATCCATGAGGTCGCAGAGTTGGTCATGACTGAATGACTAACACAGACATACATATAGCACACACAGTAGTGGATAATACTAATAATACTAGGAGATTCCAATATCTCATTTTTAATAATGGATAGAACAACCAGGTAGAAGTGTCAGGAAGTAAAGAGAGGGCTTTAACAATATTATACCAATTGGAACTAATGGGCATATACAGAATACTCCATTCACAACAGAATACACATTTTAAAATGCATAGTAAGATTTCGCAAGACAATACCTGATTAGAACACAAAAATTTCTCACCAAATTTAAGAAAACTGATTATACAAAGTACTTTCTCCAACCACAATGGAATGAAATGTTATCAATAACAAAATAAAAACAAAAATATAAAAATATATAGAAATTAAACACCATTGGTCAAGTAAGAAATCAAAAGCAATTAGAAAATATTTTGAGATATATGAAAATGAATAGCATACCAAAATGTATGGAAGTAATAAAAGCAGTAATAAGGGAAATTTATAGTGGTAAATGTCTGCATTTAGAAAACAGAAAGTATCTCAAATCAGCATGCAAAATGTACATCTCAAAAAACAAACTAACAACAACAACAAAAAACACACAAAAATCTAAATCTGAATTTAGCAGAGGAAGGAAATAATACAGATTTGAGTAGATATAATTCAAATAGAGAATAGAAAAACAAAGAAATGAATCACCAGCCTAGGCTTGATACAGGATACAGGATGCTTGAGGCTGGTGCACTGGGATGACCCAGAGAGATGATATGTGGAGGGTGGTGGGAGGGGGTTTCAGTATTGGGAACTCATGTACACCCGTGGCAGATTCACATCAATGTATGGCAAAACCAATACAGTATTGTAAAGTAAAAAACAAAACAAAACAAAAATAATGATAATAAAAAAAGAAGGAAAAATATCATTAAAACTGAGTCGATTATTTTGAGATAAAAAACAGAATTAATCAGCCTTTAGCTGGCCAACTAATAAAAATAAAGACAATTGAAATCAGAAATTAAAGATGAGGCATTACAATAAAGGTCTTAGAAATAAAATTACAAAATGACTATGAACAGTTATATGTCATCTAATTGGATAACACAGAAAAAATGGATGGTAATCCACTTCAGTATTCCTGCCTGGAAAAATCCCATGGACAGAGGAGCCTGGTGGGCTACAGTGCACAGGGTCACAAAGAGTCACACATGAATGAGCAACTAACACTCCACTCCACCTAGATTGCATGATGAAGAAAAAGTCTCAGCAGAATTATAAGTAGGGAAACTGAATCAGTGATCAAAAGCTTCCCTGGTGGCTCAGATGCTAAAGAATCTGCCTGCAATGCAGGAAACCCAGGTTTGATCCCTGACTTGAGAAGATCCCCTTGAAAAGGGAATAGCTACCCACTCCAGTATTCTTGCCTGGAGAATTCCATGCACAGAGAATTCTGGTGGGCTACAGTCCATAAGGGTCACAGAGTCAGAAAGGAGTGAGCAACTAACACTTTCACCAAGGTTGAATGATGAAGAAAAAGAAAGTCTAAGTAGAATTATAAGTAGAGAGATTTAATCAGTAGGTGAAAACTTCCCAACAAAGGAAACCCAAGAGCAAAAGAGATAACATCAGTGAAGAATTCTATAAAACATACAGAAACAGTCCCAACTGTTCTCAAACTTCCAAAAAAGCTGAAAATGAGGGAACATTTTTCACTCTTTTTTACGAGTTCAGTATTATCCTGATATCAAAACCAGACAAAGACGCCACAAGAAAAGACTACAGATCAATAGCTTAATAAGCACTGATGCAAATGCTTATACAGATATGCAAAAATCCCCCATAAAAACACAAGCAAGCCAAATTCTATAGCACATTAAAAGGATTATAAACCATAACCAAGAAGGATTTATTCCTGGGATGCAAGGTAATTCAACATGTAAAAATCAGTAAATGTAATATGTCATATAAACAGAACAAAAGACAAGATAATAAGAGCATTTCAATTGATGCAGAAAATGTATTAGAGTTCAGCACTTTCAGAATAAAAACACACAAGAAAATATGATTGAAGAAAATGACCTCAACATAATAAATATCTCCAATATGAGTATCTCACAGCTAACACAATACTCAATGGTGAAAGGTTTTTGTCTAAGATCAGAAACAAGACAAGGATGCTCACTCACTCTTGTCAGTTCTATTCCATCTACTATGAGAATTCCCAAAGAGAGAAACTAGGCAGTACCAAGAAATAAAATATATCCAAACTGGAAAAGAATTAAACTTTTTCTGTTCAGAGATGACATAATCTACGAAGAAAACCCTTAAAAAATGCATTGGCATTTGGTGGAGATTTCTTTGATTCTGTAGATCATTTTCCATAGAATAGTCACTTTAACTTTTTTTTTTTTTTTTTTAGCAACAGAAAAATCCATTCTAAAATTCTTTAGGAATCATTGAAAACTAAGTAGCCGAAATAATCTTGAGAAAGAACAAAGTTGAAGGCCTTATAGTTCCTAATTCTAAAATACATTACAGAGTTACAGTAATCAAAAGAGTATATTATTTGCTTAAAAAGATATGCATGTGTATGTGTGCGTAGATATTATACATACATAGAGAGACCAATGTGACAAAATAAAGAGCCCAGAAATAAACACATGTATATATGTTAATGTGATTTCATGTTGTTTTTACCACAGTTAAAAAAAATCAAAATTGTCCTCCAGATAGTAGGAAAGATTGGTAAAGTACAAATTTAAAATGTATTTAACTCCTCAAAATTATTTTTAAAGTATACATTTACCATTCATAGTGCCAGATACATATAAAACTATATTTTTAAAATATGAAACACAACTAACTCGAAGTAAATCTGCTAATAGAAACATTTTATTGTAACTAATAACCAGATGCCTTGAATTAAATATCATGCAATGCCCATATGTTTTGCATCAAATATAATATATTTTTGAATCAACATTTATCTTTTAAAAATTCTAGAAGAGATTTTACATCACAATTATCATAATTATCTCTATCTCAGTAAATAGAAATATATGTCATATCCTCACATTAATATTCTCATTTTAAAAACTGAATAAGAATATATGTTAACCAGCATCTGGATGAAGCACTCTATCCTACATTTCAAGTTCCAGTATTTCCTATTTTACTTGTAGATTTTCCCTATACTCTTCCCTTCCATACTGTCATCTTCTCATGTGGCTATTTTACCTTCATCTTTCATTCTTTCAAGATTTCACCCATGAGCAATTAAAAGCTCATCCTTCAAATGGATAACGACTCCCATAAATACAAGCACACACAATTACATACAGTCTGCGCATCTCTCTTTAGTTGTTAACTCAAACAATGATATCCTTCTCTTTAAGACTTCAGAAGCACCTCAAAAACTCTCATATTTAATTCTTTAAGAAATAGAGTCCATCATGTCCTTCTTTTGTTAAATATGTAGACTATAAACAAACAACTGAACTACATTTTAGTAACCTCAAAGTAAAGCTGTAAATGATCATTTAATTGTTCCATTTAAATCTTTTATATAAAATGGACTCCTATCAAATATAATCATTGAATGTCTTCATATTTCAACTGAATATTCTAAATACATGAAGGAGAACAAAATTTGCCAACCCAAAATGTTTCTATGGCATAGAGAAGATTTTGAGCTTGTTATTTTCAAGAAACAGTAGATACAGGAAAACTCTGAAAAGAGTATAAGTTATTCTGTGTAAGGAACAACTACATTTATAAAGAAAATTTCTATTTGTAGATACCCCTTATGAATATAGAAACATCTCCCTCTCTCTACTCAATCCTAAAGGCAGTCAAGCCTGAATATTCATGCAAAGAAGAGTTACTGAAGTTCTAATACTCTGGCCACCTGATGTGAAGAACCAACTCTTTGGAAAAGACCATGATGCAGGTAGAGAATGAAGGCAAAAGGAGAATGGGGTGACAGGATGAGATGGTTAGATTGCATCATCAACTCAATGGACACAAATTTGAGCAAACTCCAAGAGACAGTGAAGGACAGAGGAGCTTGGCGTGCTACAGTCCATGGGGTCACATCTGACATGATTTATGGACTGAACAACAGTAATCTTCTCTGAACCAGAAAGAGAAGAATCACTAAAACTCTAGACACTCTAATCAATGAAGAAGGCATGTACTTAAATCAACATGATAAGCATACACTGTTTACTGTGTTTTTCATTTACTCGTGTAACTGGCTCTCAACAACTCAAAATTGAGGTATAATGGGCATACAAAGATCTTCATGACCCAGATAATCACAGTGGTATGATCACTCACCTAGAGCCAGACATCCTGGAATGTGAAGTCAAGTAGGCCTTAGGAAGCATCACTATGAACAAAGATAGTGGAGGTGCTAGAATTCCAGTTGAGCTATTTCAAATCTTAAAAGATGATGCTGTACTCAATATGCCAGCAAATTTGAAAAACTCAGCAGTGGCCACAGAACTGGAAGAGGTCAGTTTTCATTCCTATCCAAAAGAAAGGCAATGCCAAAGAATGCTCAAACTACCATACAATTGCACTCATCTCACATGCTAGTAAAGTAATGCTCAAAACTATACAAGCCAGGCTGCAACAGTACGTGAATGGTGAACTTTCAGAGGTTCAAGCTGGATTTAGAAAAGGCAGAAGAACTAGATATTAAATTGCCAAGATCTGTTGGATCATTGAAAAAGCAAAAGAATTCCAGAAAATCATCTACTTCTGCTTTATTGACTATGCCAAAGCCTTTGACTGTGTGACTCACAAAAAGAAATGTGGAAAATTTGTAAAGAGATGGGAATGCCAGACCACCTGACCTGCTTCTTGAGAAATCTGTATGCAGGTCAGGAAGAAACAGGACATAGAACAGACTGGTTCCAAATTGGGAAAGGAGTACGTCAAGGCTGTATTTTGTTACACTGCTTATTTAACTTATGTGCAAACTACATCAAGAGAAACCCAAGCTGGAATCAAGATTGCCCGGAGAAATATCAATAACCTCCGATATGCAGATGACACCACCCTTATGGCAGAAAGTAAAGAGGAGCTTCAAAACCTCTTGATGAAAGTGAAAGAGGAGAGTGAAAAAGTTGACTTAGAAATCAACATTCATAAAACTTAAGATCATGGCATCCGTTCCTCTCACTTCATGGCAAATACATGGGGAAACTGTGGAAACAGTGGCTGACTTTATTTTGGAGAGGGAGGGGGTCCAAAATCACTACAGATGGGGACTGCAGCCATGAAATTAAAAGATACATGCTCCTTGGAAGGAAAGTTATGACAAAACTAGACAGCATATTAAAAAGCAGAGACATTACTTTGCAAACGAAGGTCCGTCTAGTCAAATCTATTATTTTTCCAGTGGTCCTGTGTGGATGTGATAGTTGTACTACAAAGAAAGCTGAGTGCCAAAGAACTGATGCTTTTGAACTGTGGTGTTGAAGAAGACTCTTGAGAGTCCCTTGGACTGCAAGGAGATCCAACCAATCCATCCTGAAGGAAGTCAGTCCTGAATATTCATTGGAAGGACTGATGCTGAAGCTGAAACTCCAATACTTTGGCCACCTGATTCGAAGAACTGACTCATTGGAAAAGACTCTATTGCTGGGAAAAATTGAAGGTGGGAGAAGGGGATGACAGAGGATGAGATGGTTAGATGGCATCACCGACTCAATGGACATGAGTTTGAGTAAACTGTAGGAGTTGGTGATGGACAGAGAGGCCTGGCATGCTGCAGTCCAAGGGGTCACAAAAAGTTGGACATGACTGACTGAACTGAACTCAACTGACATACAATATTTTATTAGTTTCAGGTGTACAATATAACTCAGTACTTGTATATATTGTAAAATTATCACTACAAGAAATCTAGTTAACTTCTATCACCATAAATAGTTACAGAATTTTGGTCTTTTTCAGCATCTTTCTCTTGTCTTTAATTTGAGGTGGTAGTTAGGGGTTTGCTTAGATCTTTTCAGGAAGTTATTCACTTTTTCTGTGTATTCACCATGCAAACAGAAGCTATATAACTTACTGAATCTTTGCTTATTTTTCTCCTATTCATCCATCTTTTTATTACAGGGGCCCTCACAAGAACTTTAAGAGTAAAAATCATTTTGCCTCTCTAACAGCTTGAAAACCTGCAATGGGACCATTAGAGACACCATATTCAATTTGGAGCCTGCAGAAGGGATTCTGAAAAACTGGCAGAAGCCAACTAAGGGTAAGACTTCTTATCCAAGTTAGTTCTATATTCCTCTCTATAATGACAGATAAGATGGGAATGTAAAAATTTCTTGTTCCTTCCTTTTCTTCTTTCTTAGAAGAAAATACTTGTGTAATTTCTTGTGTATAGTAACTCTGGTAAAAATTTTGCTATAAGAATTCTTGCTTTTATTGATCCCTTTCCTAGAGATAGTCACTATTTTCATATGTCTTCTGTGTCATATGTCATAAAAAGAAAAGAAAAAGTAAAAGAGTTAGTTGATCGGTCGTGTCTGAATATTTGTGATCCCATGGAATGTAACAAGCTAGGCTCCTCTGCCCATGGGATAATCTATACAAGAATACTGGAAGGGGTAGCCATTTCCTTCTCTAGGGAATCTTCCTAACCAAAGGATCAAACCCAGGTTGCCCACATTGCAGGCGGATTCTTTAGTTCTGAACCATGCATGATGAGGTTTTCCTTTCATCACATTCCATGTCGTGAGAGCTTTGCTCTGTGACCACTGAGAATCATCTCTCTGGCTTCTGCTAGCCACAGGATGTGCAAGTGTTTGCTCATAAGTGGCAGCCAGCTGAACATGCTGTGCGCTGAAGACAATAAAGTAACAAGTAACATTCTCTATATTCAGCTGTGCCATCTCCCAGGGGAATTTGTATCAAGGGGTCACAGCCCATAAGCAGAATCTTTGGTCTAATACTTCATTGCCCCATTAGTAATGACAAAGTCCTATTCCAACTGTGCCTGCCTGGTGTCACACATGACTGGGTCTTAAATTGCGGCATCTCACATTCTTGTAGGAAACCAAAGACACTGCTTTTTTATTTGTTTGTTTTTAACTAAAAACATACTTACATCCTGTGACAACAAAGGCCTTTGCTTTCATAGGTTAAAACTAGGAATGAACTTTTTAGATCTCATAGGGTTGTACGTATTATATCCTCATTGAGGATGCCTCTTGCATACATTTTTAAGAGGTAAAAAGGCTTATTCTTTAAGTGATGACTGAGACAAAATACACCATTGAAGATTTTAATTGCCAATAGACACATAGGCTTTGAATCAGGAAAAATTCCATTAAAAAAAAAATTAAAGTATTCATTCTAAACAACATTCCTTTTTTTTTTAATTTATTCTACATTACAGTACTGTATCAGTTTTGCCAAACATTGACATGAATCAGGCACAGGTGTACACGATCTCCCAATGCCAAAGCCCCCTCCCACTTCTCACCCCATATCATCTCCCTGGATCATCTCGTGCACCAGCCCCAAGTATCCTGTATCCTGTATTGAACATAGAATGGCGCTTCGATTCTTACATGATAGTATACATGTTTTAATCCCATTCTCCCAAATCATCCCACCTTCTACATCTCCCTCAGAGGCCAAAAGTCCATTCTATACCTCTGTGTCTCTTTTGTTGTCTCACATAGAGAGTCATCATTACTATCTTTCTAAATTCCATATATATGTGTCAGTATACTGTATTGGTGTTTTACTTTCTGGCTTACTTCACTCTGTATAATCTGCTCCGGTTTCATCCATGTCATTGGAACTGAATCAAATTTATTCTTTTTAAGGGCTGAGTAATACTCCATTGTATATATGTACCACTGCTTTCTTATCCATTCATCTGCTGATGGACATCTAGCTTGTTTCCATGTCCTGGCTATTATAAACAGTGCTGCAATGAACATAAGGGTACATGTGAGTCTTTCAATTCTGGTTTCCTCGGTGTGTATGCCCAGCAGTGTGATTGCTGCATCATAAGGCAGTTCTATTTGCAATTTTTGAAGGAATCTCCACATTGTTTTCCATCATGGCTGTACTAGTTTGCAATGCCACCAACAGTATAAGAGGGTTCCCTTTTCTCCACATCTTCTCCAGTATTTATTGCTTGTAGATTTTGGATCGCCGCCATTCTGACTGGTGTGAAAAACGGTATCTCATTGTGATCTTGATTTGCATTTCTCTGATAGTGAATGATGTTGAGCATCTTTTCATATGTTTGTTAGCCATCCATATGTCTTCTGTGGAAAAATGCCTATTTAGTTCTTTGGCCCGTTTTTGGATTGGATCGTTTATTTTTCTGGAGTTGAGCTGCATAAGTTGCTTGTATATTTTTGAGATTAGTTGTTTGTCACTTGCTTCATTTGCTATTGTTTTCTCCCATTCAGAAGGCTGTCTTTTCACCATACTTGTAGTTCCCTTTGTTGTGCAGAAGTTTTTCATTTTTATTTATTTTTTTAACTATTTTTTTTTACTTTTTTTGTTATACTTTATTCTACATTACAATACTGTATTTGTTTTGCAATACATTGCCATGAAACAGCCACAGGTGTACACGATCTCCCAATGCCAAAGTCCCCTCCCACCTTCCACCCCATATCATCTTCCTGGATCATCCCGTGCAAGAGCCCCAAGCACCCTGTATTCTGTAATGAACATAGACTGGCGCTTCGTTTCTTACATGATAGAATACCTGTTTCAATGTAATTCTCCCAAGTCATCCCACCTTCTCCCTCTCCCTCAGAGGCCAAAAGTCCACTCTATACCTCTGTGTTCCTTTTCTTGTCTCACATAAAGAGTCGTCATTACTATCTTTCTAAATTCCATATATATGTGTCAGTATACTGTATTGGTGTTTTTCTCTCTGGCTTACTTCACTCTGTATAATCTGCTCCAGATTCATCCATCTCATTGGAACTGAATCAAATTTATTCTTTTTAAGGACTGAGTAATACTCCATTGTGTATATGTACCACAGCTTTCTTATCCATTCATCTGCTGATGGACATCTAGGTTGTTTCCATGTCCTGGCTATTATAAGCTGTGCTGCAATGAACATGAGGGTACATGTGTGTCTTAAATTCCGGTTACCTCGGTGTGTATGCATGGCAGTGGGATTGCTGGGTCATAGGGCAGTTCTATTTGCAATTTTTGAAGGAATCTCCACATTGTTTTCCATCATGGCTGTACTAGTTTGCAATCCCACCAACAGTATAAGATGGTTCCCTTTTCTCCACATCTTCTCCAGTATTTATTGCTTGTAGACTTTTGGATCGCAGCCATTCTGACTGGTGTGAAACGGTATCTCATTGTGATCTTTATTTGCATTAATCTGATAGTGAATGATGTTGAGCATCTTTTCATGTGTTTGTTCGCCATACATATGTCTTCTGTGAAAAAATGTCTATTTAGTTCTTTGGCCCATTTTTGGATTGGATTGTTTATTTTCCTGGAGTTGAGCTGCATAATTTGCATGTATATTTTTGAGATTAGTTGTTTGTCACTTGCTTCATTTGCTATTGTTTTCGCCCATTCAGAAGGCTGTCTTTTCACCTTACTTGTAGTTAACTATATTGTGCAGAAGCTTTTCATTTTATTTTATTTTTTAACACATTTATTTTTTTTTATTTTTGTAATACTTTATTCTTGATTACAATACTGTATTTGTTTTGCCATACATTGACATGAATCAGACACAGGTGTACACGATCTCCCAATGCCAAAGCCCCTTCCCACCTCTCACCCCATATTATCTCCCTGGATCATCCCGTGCGCCAGCCCCAAGTATCCTCTATTCTGTATGGAAAATGGACTAGCACATCCTTTCTTACATGATAGTATACATTTTTCAATGCCATTCTCCCATACCATCCCACAATCTCCCTCTCCCTCAGAGGCCAAAAGTCCGTTTTTTACCTCTGTGTTTCTTTTGTTGTCTCACATAGAGAATCGTCATTACTGTCTTTCTAAATTCCATATGTATGTGTCAGCATACTGTATTGGTGTTTTTCTTTCTGTCTTAATTCACTTTTTATAATCTGCTCCAGTTTCATCCATCTCATTAAAAATGAATAAAATTTATTCTTTTTAAGGGTGGACTAATACTTCGTTGTGTATAGGTACCATAGCTTTCTTATCCATTCATCTGCTGAGGGACATCTAGGTTGTTTCCATGTCATGGCTATTATAAACAGTGCTGCAATGAACATGAGGGTACATGTGTGTCTTTCAATTCTGGTTTACTCGGTGTGTATTCCCGGCAGTGGGATTGCTGCCTCATAAGGCAGTTCTATTTGCAATTTTTGAAGCAATCTCCACATTGTTTTCCATCATGGCTGTACTAGTTTGCAATTGCGCCAGCAGTATAAGAGGGTTTCCTTTTCCCAACATCTTCTCCAGTATTTATTGCTTGTAAACTTTTGGATCGCAGCCATTCTGCCTGGTGTGAAACGGTATCTAATTGTGATCTAGATTTGCATTTCTCTGATAGTGAATGATGTTGAGAATCTTTTCATGTGTTTGTTCGCCATCCATGTGTCTTCTGTGGAAAAATGCCTATTTAGTTCTTTGGCCCGTTTTTGGATTGGATCGTTTATTTTTCTGGAGTTGAGCTGCATAAGTTGCTTGTATATTTTTGAGATTAGTTGTTTGTCACTTGCTTCATTTGCTATTGTTTTCTCCCATTCAGAAGGCTGTCTTTTCACCTTACTTGTAGTTTACTTTGTTGTGCAGAAGCTTTTCATTTTATTTTTTTACTCTTTTTTATTTTTATTTTGTATTTTTGTAATACTTTATTCTACATTACAATACTGCATTTGTTTTGCCATACATTGACATGAATCAGACACAGGTGTACATGATCTCCCAGTGCCAAAGACCGCTCCCACCTCCCACTCCATATCATCTCCCTTTATCATCCCGTGCACCAGCCCCAAGTATCCTCTATTCTGTATGGAAAATGGACTAGCGCATCCTTTCTTACATGATAGTATACATTTTTCAATGCCATTCTCCCATATCATCCCACAATCTCCCTCTCCCTCAGAGGCCAAAAGTCCGTTTTTTACCTCTGTGTTTCTTTTGTTGTCTCACATAGAGAATCGTCATTACTGTCTTTCTAAATTCCATNATCTCCCTTTATCATCCCGTGCACCAGCCCCAAGTATCCTCTATTCTGTATGGAAAATGGACTAGCGCATCCTTTCTTACATGATAGTATACATTTTTCAATGCCATTCTCCCATATCATCCCACAATCTCCCTCTCCCTCAGAGGCCAAAAGTCCGTTTTTTACCTCTGTGTTTCTTTTGTTGTCTCACATAGAGAATCATCATTACTGTCTTTCTAAATTCCATATATATGTGTCAGCATACTGTATTGCTGTTTTTCTTTCTGTCTTAATTCAATCTTTATAATCTGCTCCAGTTTCATCCATCTCATTAGAACTGAATCAAATTTATTCTTTTTAAGGGCGGACAAACACTCCATTAGGTATATATACCACAGCTTTCTTATCCATTCATCTGCTGAGGGACATCTAGGTTGTTTCCATATCCTGGCTATTATAAACAGTGATGCAATGAACATGAGGGTACATGTGTGTATTTCAATTGTGGTTTTCTCGGTGTGTATGCAAGGCAGTGGGTTTGCTGCGTCATAAGGCAGTTCTATTTGCAATTTTTGAAGGAATCTCCACATTGTTTTCCATCATGGCTGTACTAGTTTGCAATCCCACCAACAGTATAAGATGGTTCCCTTTTCTCCACATCTTCTCCAGTATTTATTGCTTGTAGACTGTTGGATCGCAGCCATTCTGACTGGTGTGAAACGGTATCTAATTGTGATCTTCATTTGCATTTCTCTGATAGTGAATGATGTTGAGCATCTTTTCATGTGTTTGTTCGCCATCCATATGTCTTCTGTGGAAAAATGCCTATTTTGTTCTTTGGCCCGTTTTTGGATTGGATCGTTTATTTTTCTGGAGTTGAGCTGCATAAGTTGCTTGTATATTTTTGAGATTAGTTGTTTGTCACTTGCTTCATTTGCTATTGTTTTCTCCCATTCAGAAGGCTGTCTTTTCACCTTCCTTGTAGTTTCCTTTGTTGTGCAGAAGCTTTTCATTTTATTTTATTTTTTAACTCTTTTTTATTTTTATTTTGTATTTTTGTAATACTTTATTCTACATTACAATACTGCATTTGTTTTGCCATATATTGACATGAATCAGCCACAGGTGTACACGATGTCCCAATGCCAAAGCCCCCTCCCACCTCCCAAGCCATATCATCTCCCTGGATCATCCCCTGCACCAGCCCCAACTATCCTGTATCCTGTATTGAACATAGACTGGAGCTTCGTTTCTTACATAATTGTACACAAGTTTAAATGCCATTCTCCCAAACCATCCCACCTTCTCCCTCTCCCTCAGAGGCCAAAAGTCCGTTCTATACC